>SNQJ01S0138647.1:47728-68291 GCA_010110895.2 Picea sitchensis | reverse complement strand
GAAAGATGCAAAGTTTTCCTTGAAAAAAATTGGTAAGAAAATAAATATGGAGTATCCAAACCATGACATATTTCAACTGTCAGTTCTTCCCATGGACAAAAATGTCAAGGATAAATGAAGAAATAAGAAAGTATTTATTGATTTAATAACTCAAATGTTGTAAGTATGGTGAAGATGTGTTTAGGGACCATCTCATCTCATCATGGTACAGAATTCCAATGAAGGTAAAGGGAAGAAATCTAGCTTGAACCAGCAAGTTGTGAAAATTACAAACAGAAGATATGTATCCAAAGATCACATTTACATCAAAAAGGGCACAATTTATTATGGTTGTATGAGGAACTAGTTGTGTTAAATACGAGTGTTTTTAATTACTTGGATGACCAGAGTTGGCATGCATAGGGTTATCAGAATTTGAAGGCGAGTTAACTAGGGAGTCTACTATTATTTTACCACTCAAATAGAGGCAGACTTCGGAGATATATTTAGGTGACTAGGGAGATTATAATCCACCAAATTTGTTTGATGGTCATACTTACCCCATCCATGTGGTATGGATCCTTGCAGTAACAAATCATTCCATGTGGGTAAGTATGTCACAAGCGAAAAATGTATCTAGGTGTGATAGATAATAATACTTCATTTTAGCCACCGAGGCTAGACCCAATTAACTCAACATACTCTTATAATGATCATTAAAATTTAATCTAATTAGGGTTTAATGGATCATTTTTCTCTCATGCAACATTTAGTAGAAGGAAGGAAACAATTTGGTAGAAGAAAGGACTTCAACTTTCAATCATATGCTAGAATCAACACCAAAAACTAGGTTATTTTTTTAGGTGCTAACAATGTCTCAAAATTGAACTCGACAAAAGTTACCCCCCATGGCATAGTGAGCACATTAGAATCTTCAAAAATTGTAGTAATGTCTACAACTTAGAACCCTACGGTTGTGATATGCACATATGAGCTTGACTTGCAGATATTTGTATATGCTACATGACCACCTCTTGGTCAAATTTAGCCTAGATTTAAATAAAACTCAAATTCTTGGACTCATAAGATATTTTGACTTACAATTCTAACAAAATTTTTCAAAAAATTATATTGAGGGAAATCAAAATCATGGAAACAACTAAATTTAACTATGTTTTTTGTTCAATGAAAAGAACTTATTCAAGTACCTTACCTACCTACCCTAACTATACACATGATGGGTTAGTTGTAATGGTACTTCTAATGAGGCCTTGCATGCATTATATCATATCTATGGATACTATCCTCAGACTTAGATGTTATACAAGACCACAATGGTTTTAATTGTAGATAAAATTTGCATTGGTCTCCCATCTATGTTACTCATGCATGGAAAAAAGACCCTACATTGTACAAGGGAATACATATGTTGGCACAGGGGCAGACCTAGGGTTGAACTCTAATAGTGCACCAACAAGCCCTAACTAATGGCCTTTTCAGCAACACCTGCGAAGTAGATGCAGTCTCAGTCGAAGTAGCAATAGGGGGTTGCAGGACACAGGTGTCTACAACCAGAGGAAATGCAAAGTGAATCCAGAACAACGACACACTGCAACCTAGCTATTCTTTGCCACACTTAATMTTACTTCACAGGTTATATATCATATCTAACACAACAATGCAATAACAGTATAACATAAATCAAATAACACAACATCCATCACTTAGAACAACAAGATATACGTGGTTCACCCTCTCCCTGGGGCTAYCTCCACAAAAYTGTGTTTCTTGATATATTAAATGGAAACATGCAGTTCTATCTGCGTACTTAGCTGCGGATCTTTTTCTCTTTCCTTCTCTTTCTCTACCCTCCATGTGCACTCAGTTGCAGGGTTTGATCTTCACACCCAGTTGAATATCTTACAGACTCGATAATTCTCTTGCAATACGATGCCTCTCTCTCGACAATGGAAACAATTGACAAACATTAACAATAACAACATGGATGACCCCATATCAGGTCCCATAGACCTTTATTTATACATTTCATGACTCTTGTAAACTCTTAGACCGAAGCCTAAGTTTCAAAACCCTAAATACCAAAACCCTAGGTGTCTAAACCCTAGGTCAGCTTGACCCGTGTTTTAAGGGCTTCGCCAGCCTGTCCTCCCTTCTTTCCCACGAGGTGCTCCAAAGCACTTATCGATGGCGTTTTCTGCCTGTTGAGTTGTCCAAGATCTGTATTCTTTGTTGATCTATCTTCCTTTATCTTCTCTTTCAACGGATAGATTTCCCTTACTTCGCTCCCTCTTTTCTACTTCTTTGACCACTTCAACCCATTCTCAGTTAATGTGCCTTCCACGCAGTTAATACTTCTCTCTTCTTCCTTAATATTTGCTTCCTTCCATAACGAAAGGCCAACAGGTCCCCAACACTCACCTGTGACTCGACCCGAGTCACTGCAGAGTTGAACCTTCAGTATTGCTTTGACTGCAGGTTGCGCGGAGTAGTCTGTGCTTTCTGATTTATCCCTCCCTATTGTGTGAAGACTATATTATTTATGTTTGGTACCCAGTTTCAACTACACCTGGTACCTATACCCCTCTTCCTTTTCTTCTACTGAGAGTTGCGAGGCAGCTAGTTGTCATAATACAATTTCAATCGGCTCCCATTTACTAAACCTTCCTTCCATTCTCCATTTAGAGTCTTCAACTGCACAACTCCACCTTCTGTAACATAAGAAACTTCAAATGGTCCTATCCAATGTGTCCTAAACTTCCCTGGATGCTTCATGAACTTGTTGTCGTATACCAGCACCAAATCTCCTTGTTTGAATGCTTTCCTCTTGATACTCCTGTCATGGTAGGCCTTCTCTCGTTCCTTTTGTACCTGCTGATGAAATCCTACAATAAACCTGTCTTCCTCTATTTTTACCAAATGTGTGAGTCTCTCTTGAACAACGCCATTGTCATCCATATCTGTAAATTTTGTAATTATTAAACTAGCAACTAAATATTCCATAGGTACCACTGCTTCTAGGTCATAAACTAACTTAAAAGGAGTCTTCATTGTCAGCTTTTTGCAAGTGGTTCGATAAGCCCATAACACTGCTAGCACTCTCAAATATCAATCATCTTTGTCCACACTGCAAATCCTCGTCAGCGTTGTCCCCGAGATCTTATTGAAAGATTCAACTGTACCATTCACTTATGGATGGTAAAGCATGCTATTTTGATGGTGGACTTCAAATTCCTGATTCAAGGCCTCAATAGTCTTATTAATAAAATGTGTACCTTGATCGCTCATAGGGATATTTTGGCATTCAAATTTGGTTATGATATCATCAAATATGAACCATGCAGTTGTAGTTTCACTACAGTCCTTAATTTCTCTTGCTTCTGCCCATCTGGTCAAATACTTTGTCGCAGTGATGATGTATCGAGCTCATGTGCGCTTTCCTGGTGGGTTGATAGGTCCCACAAAATCAATGGCCCATTTTCAAATACTTGTAATGTTAATTGAGGTTCTAAAGGCATCTCATCTCTTCTGGAAGGTTTCCCAACTCGTTGGCATACATCACAGGATCTGTAGTATTCCTTAGCATCCTTGTGTAAAGTGGGCCACCAGAGCCCAGCTCTGAGAATATTTTGCATTGTTTATTTCCCTGCATAGTGTCCTCCTGCGATGCCTTCATGTGATTCTGCTAGAATTAGTGGTATTTTTG
This sequence comes from Picea sitchensis, assembly GCA_010110895.2. Taxonomy (NCBI): domain Eukaryota; kingdom Viridiplantae; phylum Streptophyta; class Pinopsida; order Pinales; family Pinaceae; genus Picea; species Picea sitchensis. The sequence goes on along the minus strand of SNQJ01S0138647.1, from coordinate 64,588 downwards.
CCTCCATAACACATCTCCTCGGGATCTCATCAGGTCCCATCTTATATAGTTGTTTGGCTATAAGTGAAAAATCTGCAGCGCGAAATACCAGTTGTTTCTTATGAATGATTGTATACTCGAGGGGTGCCATTCATGAAGATAGGTATTGGAATATCTCATCAAAGTGATCATCAACCTTTCTGATGGCCAAAAATTGTGCATCTGGTAGTGTATCCTCCAAACTGGTAGGTTCCTCTCCATATTCTAACCTAGACAAGTGGTCAAGTCCCTTGTTCATTCTTCCTGGCTTGACCACAATCTCAAAGTCATATTCTTGGAATAACAGTAGCCATATACATATTCTTTCCCCCAACACTGGATTTTTTACTAAGTATTTCAGCGCAGAGTGATCAATGAACATTTTAAAATTCCCTCCCAACAAGTAGTGTCGAAACTTTTGCAGTGCATACACCATAGCTAAACCTTATCTTTCGGTGGTAGTGTAATTTATCTTAGTTGTAGAGAGATTCCTGGTAGAAAAGGCTAGCGGATGGTCATTATCTCTTTCTCCTGGTTGTGCTAACACTTCTCCTAATTCAATGGATGAAGCAATGACATGAACATGGAATTCCTTACTCCAATCTGGGAAAACCAAGATAGGCACAGTAACCATTTTTTGTTTTAGTGTGTTGAAGCTCTACTGGCATTCTTCTGACCATTGAAACTGACGATCTTTCTTTAAATTATTTTCCATTGGTGTTGTTATATGTGCATATCCCTTGATAAACTTCATGTAGTATCCATTATGTCCCAGCGCAGTGTGCAGTTGTCTAACCGAAGTAGGGGGGGGTAGATCAACAATGATGGAAATCTTAGAAGGATCTACCAACAACCCTTGCTTACATACAATGTGTACCAACAATACTCCAAAAGATGATAGGAAGATGCACTTCTTCAGGTTAAGGGAAATCTGGCATTGCCTGCACTTATCCAACATTAATCTCAAACATTCAATATCATTTTTCAATAAGTTAAAGACAGTCCAATCATCAAAATATGCTTCCAATAATTTATTTAAAAACTCCTTGAATGCTTCGACCACCACCCTGGAAAAGATGTTCGGTGCATTCTTCAATCCGAAAGGCATCACAGTGTACTGGAAAGAACCCCATTATGTGGAAAATGTGGTCTTATGGCGATATTCCTTAGCAATCATGATTTGGTGATAACCTAAAAATCCATCTGTGAAAGAGTAAACTTCCTATCCTCCTACATTATCTAACACTTCGCCAGTAAATGGTGTAGGGAATGAATCATGTAGGCATGCATCATTCAGTTTCCTTAAATCTACACAGATCTTGATTTCTCCTTTCTTCTTATCCTAGACCACCATAGGGCTAATCCAATATGATTCTTCAATGGGTTCTATGATTCTTGCTTCTAACATTGTGTCTAATTCAATCCTTACTTTCTGCTTATACTTGGGATTCAGTCTGTAGTCTCTCTGCTTGACTGGCCTTGCATCTGGTTTCAAAGGGATATTCATTTCTCCCATGGACCCTTTAATGCCCTTCATGTCTGTGAACTTGGTTGGAAACAAGTCCTGATATTCAAGCAATAATTATGTAATCTTATCAATAGTGGCATCATCCCAATAATCTCCAATGTTTTCCAACTTAGGTGCTTGCTCTGTTCCAATATTAACTTTCTTGATTTTAATTGGTTGTCCAATGAAAGGTAGTTCAATCCCTGGTCCTTCTATGTCTCTTTTTCCTTCAGTTTTTGCAATGTTCACATTCCTAGGATCATCATCTTCATCAGCATTGATGTTGTAACAACCCTGTAATTTCTGAAGAGGTGTATTCCATTCATCTTCTTCTTGGTCCAAAGGGAGGTTAGGTGCCTCCTCAAATATTTTTTGTTTTACAACTTGTAAATCTTGATCTATTGTGGGGTACTGACTTTTAAATAAAAATGTAGCTATAAAGTTCAGGGTCATACCGTACCAATCTAAAGTGGTGAGGCGCAGTTCTTCTTGAAGATACCAATTGATGGGTGTAGTATCCAAAGTGTTAATGAACTTATGCACCCATTGTTCTTTAGGAATGTTTCCCCATGCCTCCTCACAACTTCGCATATGGTTTTTCGGACAGCTCTGACCTGTGTATCGAACTTCACACCCTTCGACTTGTTCTGAAAAGTGCATTGTCATCAAAGTGCGACATTGTACCCACTCTACGATGTTCTTCTTATGTGTTCCCCACCATCTTGTTGGCATTGCTTTCAAGGCTTCATCCAATGCCAACAACCTCTGTTGTACTAGTACAGTTTCCTCAAATTAAAATAAGAATGTTTCTAAATTATTTAACCCATCAAATGTAGGCAGATTACTTACTTTTATGCCAATATAGTGAACTTCCTTGGTCAATCTAGCACACCACCACGCAGAAAATTCATAAATTTTGTTCTGCCAATTCTCCAGTGCTTCTTCGGATTCTGATGAGCATGCGCTTTCACTTTGCCAACTCAAATTCCCGTCTGATGTAGGATTAATGTAATCAAGTTGTCTAGTTGTCAATTTGTATATATTCTCTAGTTCATAAGCACGGTCTTATTCTCTGATAGGTTTTGTGTATCTATGACCTTCATCAGGTTCAAGAGGTGTAATGACCCTAAGTCCATCACCTTTGAATGCCATTCTTTTTTTCTTTAGATCAACAACAGTCGAATTGTTGAAATCCCAATAAATTCCTAACATCGCAAGATAAGGACAGTTATCATCAACTATCTCAATCACCTCGAATTTCGTAAACGCCCTTACCCCGTCGATGTCTATAGAGACATGCTCCAGTATTCCAAAGGGGCTTACTGCCTTCTGATTAGCCATCCTGAGATGGATAGGGGAGTAAATCAACTTAGGTTTTCCCACCATTTCCCAGTTCTGCTTCATCATAACATTGACTTATGATCCCAAGTCGAGGACCACATAATCTATGTCGTAGTCTCCACTCTGAACATTGAGGGGTAGTTCCTTGTTTGTTCTCCTCTTCCTAGATACTTGGTTCACATCCCTACTTAGCATAGGGTCTATTATTCCTATCTCATACTGTCTGATCAAGTGATGTAGTTCTTTTATGGCTCTTTCATCCTTAATCAATTTAATGCAAGTACACAAGAATTCCATAATCTTGCTTACCTCTTTTCCTTCTTCAGGTTATGCAGACTGATCGAATGCCATAGGAATCCCACATTCTCTCACTTCTGGTTGTGCCTTCAATGAAGAAGCATGTTCTCCTCCAAATTATCTTCTTGCCTCTTCAAATGTCTGCTTCTCCTTCCTTGTATCAAACAATTGTGTCTTCTTTGTATCTCTTCTGATCCTCGATCCCTATATAGTCTTTTCGGGAGTCTCCTTATCTTCTCCTGTAACAGTGCCTCCTCTCATGATAATAGCGACTCTGGGATCCTCTCCACAAGGTTCGGATTATATTAATTGGACTTGTTGGTTTCCTCCTCATCTCTTCTGAAATTTCACCAACAATGTTGGACAATCCTCAATAACATGTTCAAATGAGTTGCAGTAGATGCAAGTGGTACAAGGGTTCTGACAATATGTTTCCAAATGATCCGGTTGGGCACATTTATAACAAATTATCTGACCTCAACCTCGACCCATGCCTCCTCCTCATCCTCTTCCTCTGAATCCACCACGAGGGTTGAATTTTCCTCTTCCTGGGGAATTAAAATGTGTAGTATTTCCCTCCTGTTGCATCTCTCCTTGAATCCTATATGTATCTCTTGACCTTTCATTCAAGAGGTCATAATCCCTACAGTCCTTCTCATCATGCCCCAGAGATTTACAAAATGTGCAGTAAAGGTTGGTAGGTGTTTGGACATCTTATTGCATGTAATAACATTCACCATGGTGATGTTTATTTCTACATACCTCGCAACCAAGGTAGATTAACCTACTTCAAAGGGCTCGGAGCTCGAGAGGCCAAGTACTCATTAAATAGGGGACAGTGATCCTTGTCATGGCCCTTTGATTTACATCTAATACACCAGATGTCTTATCTTTTGTATTTTCCCTTTTCTTTCTTCATATCTTCGACCCGCAGAGATAAGCTAGTTAGCTGACTCAAAATTTGACTCATACCTGAGTTGGATTCTCCCATAGGGGTTAATTCTAGTTTTATGAAAATCTCCAGTGCCTCAGCCTGCGAAGCGACCTTTTGTTGCATCAAAGGAACTATGATGTGTGGTAAGAGGGCAGCAATGAACCATTCCTTATTATGTTCGTCTGGAATCTGAAAACTCAAATGGCATGTCAAGGTCTTAAACCTTTGATCAAACTCCCAAACAGGCTCAGCTACTCTGTGCTTGATTTCTTTCATTTATGTAATGCACTGTGACTCCGACTTGGGTTTCTTGAATTCTGTACTCAACACAGTCTTGATATCGTTCAGTGATTTAGGTTGTACAGTTCCTTTAACAAACTTCATGTACCATCTTAGTGTGTGGTCTCTCTAGTTAGTACTAAACCGAGCTCTCTTAACAGATTCATCATTGACTTGATTAATACTCCATATATATTTGCATAAGAACCAATGTTGATCAGGATATTTAGATCCATCTCCTCTAAAAATGGGTAGCCTCGTTTCATCTGCCATAGATCTTCCTAGGTTTCTTGACTGAGTATGTATTGAATTTCTGGTAATAGTGCTCTGAGTGCTCTGATAACTCTGACTACTCTGGTTACTTAATGCTGCTAAAACAATGAGGGAAGCAGTAGTACTTACTTCAATGGTAGGTGCAGTCTCTGAAGTTATTGATTCTTCTCGGCGAGGTTCTTAAACCTTCCCTTCCTCTTCCCTAGTGAACTATGAATGTTCCTCGTTCAATAACTCTTCTTCTTCTCCATTGTAGAACCCTTCGTCCTATGTCAGTGGCCAATGACTCTGCTCAAACAAGTTCACCAAAGGAACCTCTCTAAAGGTTCTCCCACTGCGTGTATGCTCGACCTCTATGTCGTTGTCGTTGTCTGAGTTATTGAACATTAGCTTTTCAGTCTGGTCGATTACTGTATCTTCAAGGTGTTCTTCTCATGCAATAGCATCTTGATCTTTAACTTCAAAAAGTGTAAAAATTTTCCTCTAGGCCCCTTATATAAATATTCTCTGCTTAGCTATATGACTCTACTCTATCAATAGAAAAATCAGTAATGTACCCTCCAATGGTGCTATCAAACCAATGATCTAGTGTTCTTGACACAGCGTTATCAATTCTTTTGACCTTATTGATCAGCGTCGACGTCCAAACCAGAGGTGGTCTAGGTCTGAATTCAAACTGGGTATCTGCTAATCTGGCTAACCACTCATATAGCTCCTTATGAATTCCTCCAAATAAAATCTCGTGTATATCAGTAAATATATACCTTCCCAACCAATCCTTCATACTAATGCTAGGGTTATTTTTATGGGCTTTAGCGAAGTCCTTCTCTTGTTCTTATATCCACCTCTAATTTTTTGTCTTCGATGGAAACCACCTTGACATTCCCTCGATAATATCTCAGTCCCAGAAACATAACCATTTGTTGGCACAGGGGAAGACCCTGGGTTCAACTCTAACAACGCACCAACAAGCCCTAACTACTGGCCCTTTTGGCAACACCTGCATATCAGATGCAGTCTCACCTGAAGTAACAATAGGGGGTTGCAAGACACTGGTGTCTACAACTAGAGGAGATGCAAGGTGAATCCAGAACAACAACACACTGCAACCTAGTTATTCATTTCCATGCTTAAGCTTACTTCGTAGGTTATATCTCATATCTAACACAACAATGCAATAACAGTATAACAAAAAGAAAATAACACAGCATCCATCACTTAGAACAACAATAAATATGTGGTTCACCCTCTCCCTAGGGCTACGTCCACAAAACTGTGTTTCTTGATATATTAAATGGAAACATATAGTTCTATCTGCTTACTTAGTTGCATATATTTCTCTCTTTCCTTCTCTTTATCTCCCCTCCCTACGCACTCAGCTGCAGGGTTTGATCTTCGCACCCAATTAAATATATTACAGACTCGATAATTCTCTTACAATATAATGCTTCTCTCTCGACAATGGAAAAATTAGACAAACATTAACCATAAAAACATGGACGACCCCATTTCAAGTCCCCTATACCTTTATTTATACATTACATGACTCTTGGACACCCTTAGACCGAAGCCTAAGTGTCAAAACCCTAAATACCAAAACCCTAGGTATCTAAACCCTAGGTCAACTTGACCTGTGTTTTAAGGGCTTCGCCAGCCTGTCCTACCTTCTTTCCGGCGAGGTGCTCCAAAGCACTTGTTGATGGATTTTTCCACTTGTTGAGTTTCCCAATATCCGTATTCTTTGATGATCTGTCTTCCTTTATCTTCTCTTTCAACGACTAGCTTTCTCTTACTTCGCTCCCTCTTTTATGCTTCTTTGACCACTTCGACCCATTCTCAGTTAATGTGCCTTCCGCGCAATTCGCACTTCGCTCTTCTTCCTTAATCTTCGCTTCCTTCCATAACCAAGGGCCAACAACATACATACATACATACATACATACATACATACATACATACATACATACATACATATATATATATATATATATATATATATATATATATATATATATATATATATATATATATATATATGAGAGCTATTGGAAAAACTATTAGTAAGGGTGTCGAGATGATGGTCCTTCTTAGGAGAGTTATGAAGAGAATATATCCTTTCATTAAGTTATATAAAATTCAACACACACACACATATATATATATGAAACGCTATGGAAAAACTATTAGTAAGAAGTTAATCAGGCTGATGGTCCTTCTTAGGAGATTTATGAAGATAAGACATCCTTTCATTAATTTATAGAAAATTCAACATATGGTTATGATGGTTATAATGAGGATATATATTCCAACATAGAGGGATGCAAGGAAATAGATGACTCTCATCCTTCTATTGATGGAATGATTTTTAAAAATGATCACATGTATGATGCAATTTTTTAGCATCATGAGGAAGATGAACAATTAGAACTAGATTTATTAATTTGTTCTTGTCAATGGTTATGGGCCTGCTTTTCAAATTTGTAGTAGTGAGGAGATTAGCCATTAAGACTTGAAAGAGAATTCATTTTCCCATATTGAGGAGATGAAATTTCATGACAAGTTGATTGTATACTTAACTTATTTTCTTTTGATGCTTTCTAAAAGTTTATCATGACACGAAGGTCAACCTTCTATTCAAGTATTGAACAATTGGAGGACCCGTAACAACTATTGTTCTTTTTTATCACCACAATTAATATGATGATCTAGTCATTTATTTTCCTCTTATGATGATCCTTGAATTTAATTTCATAGTTGATCATTTCTTTGATTGTGTCGGCCTAATAAATGGAATATATATCCCACAATCATATCCATCCACAGGATGATGTTTCTCTCTTTCATATTGAAAAACAAATGACATGATTTCTCTATGTCCCCACATTTATCATACAAATATACTAGTGCATGGTTGCTAACAAACCTAATTGAAACCCATTTCTTGTTATTTCTTCATGGAGTGGCATGCCTTGTTCTAGAGGCCCAAATTTGGCACAAGTTGGAAAGGTATTAATAAAGGTGAATTGGTCGGGTCAAATGTTAGTATGTTGCATATGGTGAAATAGAGTTAAACAATCCTTAGAAAATCCATGCTTAACATAACCTACAATTAATTCAGTGCATAATAAGTCTTTACATGTGGGCATTTGGTCAAAGAAACTTTAGCATCCATCAATATATCGAAAATTGGCATAAAGGTTGACAAGTAGATTCCACTTAAATATGTATGGAAAGAATCGTGTTTTAATGATGTCGGCATGGACCAATTTTCCATGTGTTAGGTTTTTTCCATAATTGAGGCCTACAACATAGAAACATTTATAGGATGAACCACAATCTGAAAAAATATGTAATGACTCTCTCAATCGACCCTACCAATGGGACATGTTGTTCTAAGTATAAAAAACCCATGTAAGACTAGTATTGTTCCCTTCTTTTTGCATGGTAAGTGAAATTAATATTATAATCTTTGTTATTACACTTTGTCAAATGATTATATTTGTATACTATGAGGACAACTATAAAATCCTTTTGAAAGACTACCAAAGACAAGTATATATGAAACATGGCCCATAAAGCATGAATGGTTCAACAACAAGAAAAGATAAAAATATCAAATGGAGTAGAAATACCATCTATGCCAAAGGGATCAAGGGATCATGGAAACCTGAGAAAAAGATCAAAAGGAATCGATATGCAAATTGAAACAAATAAATCGAGGCCAATTTGGAAGTGAGGCAAGCCAACATATAAAGTAATTTCTTTTGGAGAACACATTATAAATACATTCCTAAATTATTCAACTCAAATATCAAGGGAGTCTTTTAAAGGCCAAAATATGAATTATCAAAGGGATTGCATAAAATTCCCATTTTGTAAATATTTTATCTTATGATCAATATAGAAACTCTCTTTTAATTACCGAAAAATAAAAGAAAACACACTTGTTTCTCTCACTTCACCAAGCATGATTTATAATTAAATTAGAAAGTACACCTAATGACTTGATGGCAGTTAATAGGGGTTTAGTGCTTAATAAGTTTTTCTATGGAATGAGGATTAAATATGGTTGGAATATTCTTAGTAGTCACATAAAATAAATGGTTGTGATTTCAATCATTAACTTTCTAGCTAATATAAAGACATCTGTTTATGTGTTTATTTTTTGCATTTACCTAATCATATTTAAAAATTACTTTGATAGCTAATGATTGCCGCGTAAGTGAGTGTATAAATTAAATATTAATACCAAATAAATGAAGCTCAAGTGTATTTGTTTAATCAATAATAAAATTTAATATATTCTTCTTTTAAGGATTCATTTCATCTTATTAGCCTTTAAGTTCAACGGAAGCTATTTAGTTGTTGTGCTAGTTTATATTCTATTGCCAAATCACAAAAGTGTAGCATATCGTTGGCAAGAATATCAAGACAGAATTTTAACTATAACTAAATGCATCTGAAAATTGGTTAATGTTTTATGTATAATTATAACATCAATACCTCTATTTCTATAACACTTAATCAATCTACAATATTTAATCTTTTGATATTATTGTTATTGTGAATATTCAGAAAAAAGTATGGTGAGTAAACTTGGACGTATAATCAAAATTGGTTTTCTAGCATCATATCGAAAAGTTGATCATTCAATATTCTTAACAACAGAACATGAACACGGATTCTTTTTAATCATTAAAAGAAATAGACACCTTTTGGAATAATAGAAATGGTTCAAAAAATATTTTTCATGAAAACATGCATGCATAATGTTAAATAAAGAAATATGTCAAACCAATTTGATTGTGGCAAAGTGACCTGAAACATTTATATGTCTTCTTATTGAAACAAATGTGTTTGTCAAGGACTAGAAAGCATTGAAAATCATAAATCAAACACTCACCTTGGGTATTCTCACTACAAGGTCAATATTTAGGAATGGTTTTGTTGTTGTCTTAAGTGCATAACTACCAATAGTTTCTAGAGAATCTGGCTTCCTAAATTTGAAATCAACTTTATCACCAGGGGCCCTATATATTTAACGAAATCCTACACAAAACCATTAAGAATAAGAAGGGGAAATAATACTTGAATACAATTATGCTCGGGAAAAATACAAAACCTACTAAGTTTCACAAACAAGTTGGGATGGGGAATAAAAATGTAGTGGTCAAGTTCAAACTATGAGTAGGGGGCCGAGGCCCATGAGGAGTTTTTTTTTCATTTGTATATATATAATGAACAATAGTTAACGTTGGTACAACTCAAATCAACCCCCCCTAAACATTTTAAGCATGCATGTTGATTAGTAATAAAAGGCCATAGGTATAACCCTTCCAACAAATTATAAGGTAATTAAAGGCACCCAATACGCCAACATAAATTTGGAATTAGGTCATTGTGTGAATCAAACATATACCCAAGATAATAAACACATCCATTCTAATTTTCTAGGTTAATATGAGAACAAGCATGTCAACAGGAGGTCGAACCAAGGCCAATGGGACTAAAGGCTAGGTAGGAAAAAAACCTAGGTCAAAAATTTTGCAAATAATAGAGTTGGATACAAGATTAAGTACAGAGATGGACCAAAGGAACAATAAGGGTAGTGCAGTAATCAAAACTCAACACACAATCCCCATAAAAAAAAATACAAATCCAATATCCATGAGCCAAAATAATCAAGTCTACATACAAGGCCAAAGACACCATGAGAATGATAACTCGTCTACCAATTACAAGCTTAAGCCATGTTATGAACAAAAAAATGAGAAATATATCAAATATCCAAGCAATGGGGACAAGGATGAGCTAGACTTCCCACCCATACAAATGATAATGCATATTTGAGACTAGGTTGGCCTGAAAAGAAAACACACGCGGTTTCAAAATTTGATTGAGATAGGGCTAGGTGAATGTCCAAATGAACTAGAAAAACAACACTCCTAGAGATGAAGTTTGTGAAAAATACGAAACCCAAAATGATAAGCATCAACTTCTAGGACGTTGTGGGGTTTGTGCATCACTTCCAATAGAAGTGTCCCCATGATTAGGTTGTCCCGTCGGATGAAAAATATCCTCTACAAAGAAAATGTTAGAGTATTGCTCATATAACAGTAATAGACAAAAAATTTCATAAATCAATATGTTTGAAATGATTATTTTTTTTTAATAATGCTTAGCCCATATTGTTCTACATCCTGCCTTAAAATTTCCATCATTTTTTTTTCCCTCTATGAAAGTGGCCTAGACCTAACCAATTCAATGAGTTCATTTTTCCCTTTCTCAATTCCTTTTGAATTGTTTCCATCGAGATGATGGAATCATATATTTCATTCAAGTAGCATCCTACTTCGATGGTGTGCTCGTGTACATCAACAAATAAACATGTTAATTCAAATATTGCAAGAAAGAATTGATATGAAAATCAATGGTATACCTGATCCGAGCTAGTCGGTTCCTTCCCACGATCACACTGCCACATTATAAGATGCATGACAATTTAGAATGTTGGAAAATAATCTAAGAAGCATGAGCTATTAAATGTATGTTAAATATATAAAAAGGAAAAAAAATATTATAGGTTTGGTATACTGGTAAAACATTTTTACCCCATAATAGCAGTGCTTCCATCAATTTGATTAAAATCGTAATTGACCAACAACTCTTCCCATGCAACTCTTGTTTGTACACACTCCTTGAGTATTTGATTTCCTTCATGCCCCTCAAAATATAAAATTGGGTTGCTTTCTTGTCTGGGTCTGTACTATTAATGATCCCTGTAATATTTCTCGATGCCTTTGGACTTTCATAAATATACATCATTAGCTCCTTTATTGTGATCATTTACTTTTAATTGTATGTAATTTGTAGCGACTACATATCTACGCATACTTGGCATATATCAGACCAACCTCAACCAATCTCCATAGTTGGCAGCATGGTGCGACATACTCCATCAACTCAACAAGTCATCCATCATTCACCTTTATTCCATCCATGGAGAATAAACCCAGACCATGTATGGGCGATGGAGAAATACGATAAATCCTCTCATTGACACAAAATTCAATGTACAAGCGAGGAAGTTAATTGGGTACCCATGGTCTTAGTAAATGTTTGTACCTCAAAGGAACCTCAATGTCACCTTTGAGGATCTTTACCTAACCTTCTCAATAATAGCATGTAGGGTAGATAATTCAAAGGGGACATCCCCAAGTCTATGTGTTTAGCACTTACCTCTAGCCATCATCATACAAATGATTGATTATATATTTATTGAATCTCCCATGGTTGTGGTGATGGAGCCATCATCATACAAATGATTGATTATATATTTATTGAATCTCCCATGGTTGTGGTGATGGAAATGCTAAGAACAAAGCACCAGACATCTTGTTTATTTCTTTGACTAAATGTAAAGAATGGGAAAATGAGTGATTATCAATTGTTGCGTTTGAACATTTGATGTAGAATACAGTTTTCCTACATTTTTTTTGGGCATTGGCCTTGGCACCACAACCAAGTAAATCGATCAATGAAACCAAATTTGTACAAAGCCATTTCTTCATGGTAATGAATTCACTTTGGAAAAGCTTGATCTCAGGTTGAGAGTAATTGCAAATAATTTCACATTTCTTATATTGCAATGAAGATATTTCTTGGTAAGACAAATGAGCTTCCATAGGCCTACCATTTATGGATCATAATGGTATGAGAGTGGTTGAATAAATGGCATTGAATAATTTTCCAACACTCTGAGGAGAAGGTAGACCCAACATGGGTAAGGCATTGAAAAGAGAAAGGTTGAAAGACATAAGGGTCATTAATGTGCAGATATAAGAGGAGAATTGATAGTTGAAGGAGAAAACACAGAGGTTTGACAAGGGGATAGCATACCTAGAATAGGTCATTGAGGTTATACTTGGAAGTTGTTGCCTTTGTTAAAGGAATCGCTTATTGAACACCAAGAATCTCTCACCATTTTCATGGAAGGTTGGAACAAGACAAGATAATTTTATTAATGTCCGGCAAATGACTACAAAAGTAGGTTAATGGGACTAAAAGATACACCCAATGTGAGTACAATGTGGGAGTGAAAAGAAACTTTTAGGTAATGATGAAAGAAAGATAAAGGAGGATAAAGAAAAAGTGCAGCATAGATAAGGATATAAGTTAATCACTAGGTCTAACCAACACCAAAAGATATATATAGTAGTATCTTAGGTGTGATGATACAAAATGAGAGTCTAATACTAGAAAATTAGGCATCTTTATGTTGATCAAGAGAGAGAGAGAGAGAGGTAGATATGAGGATGACGTCAATTTCAAATAGGTCTTTGGTTGTTCAGTTGAGGTTGAGAGGTACTTTGATAGGCAGGAGGTACTTTGTTTTGGATCCCTTTGGAGTTGGTTCATATGTCGCTATGAGGATGCACGGTTTGATGACTAGTTTGACACCTTTGAACCAACCTCAATGATATTATTTGAACTCCTTGGGGGGGGAGGGGGTAGGTTGAGGGGAGACCTGAGGTCTCACCGCTCTCTAGTCTAAATTACTCTAGAGCTTTGTCTATCTCTTGTTTCCTCGATCTGACAGAGAAACATTAAATTATGAGGTGATATTCCCGGTGGTCCCATGGCAGGGAAGGGCATGCAAGAATTAAGATCTATGGTCGAATATCATCATGATAAATATTGATAGAAATATTTGATCATTATATTGGAAGAAAGTGTATGATCAACAAGAATATAGGCTCACTTAAATGATAGCTCAATTGTATCAAGAATTGTTGGTGAAGGAGGCATTGGCCAAGCTACATGTAGTTGTCCAAGAGACCAAGGAAGCACAAGTACATTCCATTACTATTGTATAATATATCACCATGACAAAGACGGAGACAAGCATGGTAGGCTCACCCTTCAAGTACGTTTCTCAATATGTTTTGAAAGATTCCTTTGGTAATTTTCAAAGGCATGCCAAATGCATAAGCTCCAAACTAATGTGACAAATGAGCTACTATAGACAAGAACTAAGCAAGAGAAGCCAAGTGTAGATTTTAACCTTGTACAATTATTTACTGCAAACAGATTTTCAATAAAAGAACAGAAAATATACAATGGCAAATACACACATTACACAGACATTTTTTCCCCTGGAAACCCAAACCGAGAAAACCAGAATATTCTATATTCATCTATCCCATACATTGTTTATAATACAATATACATATAGGATCCCATAGCATCCAAAACCCTAATACAATAACCTGGATTAGTCAACAACCCTAATTCCTTAACTGGAAATAGAAAACCATCAATGAAAACCATGTGCCGAAAAACTGCCCAAAAATGGACGAAAAAAACCACCAAGACTATAACACTAATTCTAACCATGCAAAGAATATAACTGATATGGATTTAGGGGTTGAAAAAACTAATTAAAAAATTGAATACAATAAACGCATAGATATGAAGAACAACACAGATATCCAGTGAGCAATATCTTCTATTGAATAAATGAAATAGGTTGAAACTGTAAAACTACAGAACTGAAACACTTGCTCGAATGGTGGTAGCTATCTCTAAGAAGAGATGTGGTTTCTACATGAATCTGTATGAGAAGAATGATTACAATGAGGATCCATAGGCCTTTTTAATATTACTCATGAATTATAAAACCCTAGACATCCAAAAACCTAACCCTAGGAGATGAAACGCCAAAAGTTATGTGGGCCCCTATGGGTATGTTGGTACCTCAACTTCTCAAGGTCATAAATTTTGCATACGACCTTTGTTTTAGGCGTGTGATAGCCCATTGGAAAGGTATTTTAGAGAACTACACATTACTCCATCCAAATCTTAATGTGTCTATTGTTTTACTATGGATATACAAAAACCATTGTTTAGGGCCCCAAAACATCCCTGGAAGTACAACAAGACATTTTGACACGAAAACCTACAAAATAATCCAATTGGATTAGGTGGGGGAGGCCACCAGTATCCACCTGGAAGATGTATAGGGATTCAGATAGCCCTGAAAGTATAGAACCCACAATTACAAAAAAGTACAAAAGAGCGAGATGAACTAAAAATTGTCAAGAGGATTCAGTTGGAATAGGTGGGTGGCCACCAATATCCACCTGGATCAGTCCTCCCCCCTTAGGAAGAAATGGTCTCCATTGCATTGATTTCCCCCATCAGGTAAGGAAAATTATATTGAATTTGGACCCAGGTGAGCCACTTTCCTTGATGGAGGAATTGTTATGCCTTGACAACCTGATAAATTTGGATCCTCTACTGGCGAGTGCCCTTAACCTGTGTTCCACTATCTGATCAGTGGATGCCTATTCCATGCAGTCAGGGTTGAGATATGTTGGTTTCAATTCTTCTGCTATCTCTGAGGTGTCCAATCATGGTCTAAAATATGGTCGAAGGAGGTCCACATTGAACATTAGGTGCAAGTCAAGGAAGGGTTGAGTGTTGCGCTCAAAATCATTGTTACCCACAACCTTTGTGATGGTGTAAGGCCCATAGTGAAGTGGGCAGAGCTTCCGATGGGGACCTGTAAGGCGATCCTTTTGCAAGTGTAACCAGACCTTGTCTTCAACCTGAAACTATTGCGGTACCTTGTGTTGAACATGGCCCTGCTTGTACTTAGCATTGGATTTCTACAAAATCTCATGGACATATTTGCGGATGTGTTGAATCTACTCAAGGAATATGGTGGCTTTTTAGGTCTCAAACTTAACATGGGAATATTCTATCTGTGTGGTTTCCATAGGTAGTACAACATCAATGGGACCCAAGGGTTGGAATCTCAGCCCCACCTGAAATGGGATATGCTTGGTGGAGCTATGGAGAACCATGTTGTAACTCTGATGAACATAGGGGAGACTCTCATCCCAGGTACGTGGATGCTTAGATTTTTACATGCGTGGGATGTGCTCAATCATCCAATTGACGACCTATGTTTGGTTGTCTATTTGGGCATGGAAAGAAGTGGATTTAGAGAGCTTGGTGTCCAACAGTGACCAGATACTCAACTAAAATGTGTTGAGGAACATGTTGTCTCGGTCAGAGATGATGGTATGTGGTATCCCAAAATGGACCCACACTCATTCGAAGAAGATCTTGGCAGTATCTATCGCGGTGATTTTCTTCTTGCAGGTTGTGACGATGGCCATCTTCAAAAACCAATCAATGACTATAAAGACACAATCATTGCCTTGATTGGTGGAGTGAATGTCAGGCATATAATCCATTGAGATGGATTCCCAAGGATTCTAGGGGGTAGGAAGAGGGGTTTATAATCCTTTTTCTTGATGGTTGGCTTGGAAATGGCACAGGCAGTGCAAGATTTGATATACTTTCTAACGTCTTGTCGAAGTTTTGGCCAATAAAAATGTTTCTGGAGAAAAACCACAGTTTTCTCCATGCCAAAATTTCCTGCCATCCGACTATAGTGGGCTTCCCAAATCATCTTTGCACGCTCGCTTGAAGGAACACAAAGATGGCCTAGATGGCATAATAGCCTGTCCTGAATGTGAAAATCGGTGACAGTCACGCATGTACCCAAGAGCTGATAGGTGGTGGCGAAGTGTGAATCTTGTTGATAAATTTGGGGCCACTCAAATGCATCATGTCCATAGGAATGGAGTATAGTGGTGAGTGCGTCCACAGGAGGTCGACTGAGGTAGTCAACGACATCAGTTGTGCTCCCTGTCTTATATTTGATGTTGATATGGAATTGTTGTAGGTAGGTGGACCACTTATTATGGTGATCGTTATGCAACTTCCCATGTATCTGTATGAAATGCAGAGGTTTATGATCACTGTGGATGATTTTCTCCTTTCCCATAATGTAATGTTTCCATTGATGACAGGCTTGTACAATGGAATACATTTCCTTGTCATAGGTGGGGTATGTCATAGGTGGGGTATAGGTGGAATACATTTCCTTGTCATAGGTGGGATATTGAGAGTGGCACACTATGGTATTCCATCGGATGATCATGCTGAGTGAGAACTATGCCTACAGCATATTCAAACGCATATGTCTCAATATCGAACGGTTGTTGCGGATTAGGAAAGAAGAGTATTGGATCTGAGCACAAGCGATGCTTCAAATCATCAAATGTTTGTTGTTGTTCCTTCCCCCACACGAACTTTGACTTGCCACCACCCTTTTTCATGTGGTTGAGGGCCCATG
>SNQJ01S0138647.1:24434-34440 GCA_010110895.2 Picea sitchensis | reverse complement strand
AATTGGTGAGGTGGATCACAAGTCAAGGTTGTATAAATTCACTAAGTTTTCTGACAATGACTCCTCTATTCTACTGACACATAAGGAGAGTACTTTGCATGCACGTCCAATGCAACATGCATATACTCTTGTTCTTCCATCAGTTTCAGACATCAGAGATTATTCCATACACTCAGATTTTGTACATGGAATTAATCATGTAGTACAACCAAATAAGAAGCCAACATCGAAGCTTCAGTAGATGCCCAAGAAGGAACAGACCACACTTCAGGAACCAAGCAACCTTGCAGGGAATCCATTGGATTGAAGGATGACTTGATCTCAGCATGAGGAGCCTTCTCATGTAATTTTAGCTTCAGAACCTGCGATACCCATGCATTGCTATATGGTTCAGTCCACTGATCTATAGAACTACAATAAGGTTATGGGAAATCCATTATGGAAAGAATTCATGCAGAAGGAGTATGACTCACTCCTAAAGAATCAGACTTCACATCTGGTTCCACTTCCACTAGAAAGGAATATTTTCAGGTGCAGATGGGTCCACAGGATCAAGAGGTACAAGGCTAGACAGGTTGCCAAAGGACTTCATCAGATCCATAAATATTTCTACATCTTCATGAAGAATTTCAGTGAGCAGAAGTTTTAGACTTTGCAGGATCGTCTTGTAGTGAAGAACATAGTTTCCTAGCAGCTGCCATTTTCTTCTTTTGAGACATTATCTTTTGAGGGGGGGGGGTTTTCCCACGTGGTTTTCCCTCTTTCCTCACTTTTATTCAGTGTTCATTAGTTTCATTGTACATGAACACCTAATATGGCCTAGTAGCCAGGACTCATTTTTTACTCCATAGTGATGTTGAGGGGGGGTGTTGGAGAAATTTATATTTTCGGCACACTAGTTCAGTGGGAGTAACACTAGTTCAGTGGGAGTTAACTGACTAGTTCTATTTTAGACTTTCTAATCTTAGGCCATCACTATTATGCATGCATTCCTAATTATAGGATGTCATTGCCTATATGAGTGAAGATAACTCACTCATTGCTAACATAATAATATGCATTGATTCTCATTCTTCATTATGTATCTCTCTTCCTTTTCTTGATAAGATTTGTTTGTGTATTCTTTAGCTAGATATCCTATGCAGGTTTCCATGAAACATTGACACTCTCCTTGCACGTGAAAACCTTGGAAAGATGGATTGACCGAGGGACTGTGCAGTAGATAAGGGGATTCCTGAGCCTGGAGGGTGAGTATATAAAAAAAAAGGAAACTTAATAATTCATATGGCATGGTGGTTGGAATAATGTGGGTGTTTCAGAGAAGAACAATGAGTTGAATTCTTTCCCATGGCAGCTTTGTGAAACACAAGATAGTCATAATGACAAGTATTGGTTTTTTAGTGCAAACTTATTTCGAATAAATGTTTATTTTTGGAGTTGAAAAATCTTGTGAATAAGATCATTGTTATATGATAATGGGTATATTTTCTTAATGGTTACTATAGGAACAACTAAATAATGAATACGAATGAGGCAGATTCCTTTGGGGAAAACAAGAAGAATCAAGTTGTTAGACCTGTAGAAGAACCAAGTGGTCAGGCCTAAAGAGTGAACTCTTGTGTGAGTTGCAATACAACAACAAGGTTGTTGTCAATTATTTTCATGGTAGTTTTCCTAGCAGTGAGTTCCCCATAGTGATATTCTTGGTCTCCTGTGCCATAGATATTTTGATAAATGAAAGGGATGCATGATGGGCTGAGAGAAGTGAAAGGGTACATTCTTTGGGTTGGGAAGGTGTGTGGAAGAGAGTTGGTGGAAATAAGGATAATTGTAGGAGAATGGTAGTGGGTTATGTATATGTTTTGGGCCAGAGAACCTATGTATTTATGTTCTTGGGCCAAAATGATTGTGTGATATTAGGTCAAAGATCTTATATGTTGATTAAAGTCCAGAGAGTCGGACATTGTAAATGTAAATACACCTATATGGTATTGTGCACTGAGGATAGTGTAAAAATAAGGGGGAAGGGAATGTAACATCCTAGTTTTAATCCTCACAAATTAAATGTAATTGTATAAATGTGAATTAGGTTGGTGATCTTATGTGTTGGGGAAAAGAGTCTATATTGATTAAAATGGTAAGGGGTCGAACTATGTATTAGGTACATTTAAATGATTAATAAAAATAATAATCATTGGCTACGATAAGAGAGGGAAAATGACAATGGGGGGATATGATTCCATAAGAGAGGGGGATAAAGGGGGTTTTATTCATGGGTATTAATCCAAACCCACATTCCTGAATTTTATTATCATTGTGTATGAACCTTCTAATTTGTTATTGAGTGTTCCCAAATCCAATCATTAAATTCATGTAATATTGGGAGAGGAAGTTGTCCCACTTAGAGATTACAACACAGGTTGAGTACAATAATCTTTCGAAAGAGAGAGATTCAAGCATGCAAGGGAGAAGAAGGGAAATTCATAAGCAGAAAGTGGAAAATTTTTACATGTAGATTTTGGGCTGCAAAAGAGGAGTTGAGTGTCGGGAAGAACACCAACCATGATGTTCTTGAAGGAAGGCATTATTGGGTTGTGTATATCCTAGAAATGTGTCCCACGTGCCTGTAAAAAGGGTTGTAAGACTATAGTGTGTTTTCGTGCTGAGGAAATGGCTCAAGATCCTTGTGAAGTTTGTTGTGAGCACTCCTTGAGAAACTACGAGTTCTTGTAATTCCTCAATTGTGATATTCCTCGCAAACCAAGTGGATTGGAAGATATGATAAACAAATGGTAGAGCCTGAAGGACTGTGAGCAGTGAAGGGGTTGCATTCCTTGGGTTGTGCATGTTGTGGGGAAGAGAGCTTGTGGATTGGAACTATTGTGGGAGTAGAACCTAGGTTTTAGGTTGCTGAGTGTGGAGAGTGGAAATACAAAAGGGCTAGACCTCATTGTCGACTCATAGCCTCAACTCGGTGGTATCCTTTTGTTTAGATAAAATTAACAACAAGCCTATGGTTGGGAAGAATTTCCTCCATACACAACAAGTTGGTTATCTTTATAAAAAGATAAGTTTATGTTGTTTTTACTATAATTATTTTGTTTTGTAATTATTAATGTGAATGTTGTTATGTTTGTTGGGTATGCATGCATTCATGTTTTCTTTATTATGTTGTTAGTTGCATGAGTAAACAACATGTCATTTTGTTATAATTTTATGGGCATGTTTCCCCTTCGTTTATTTTATATGTATGGGGCATTTTAATTTTTTGTTTCAATAGGAGGGTACATTATATCCCGAATTTCCAGGAATGGGGATTCCTTGGATTGATTTCACCCACTCCATCATGTGTGAATCAAGATTCCATCATCAATTCACCCCAATTTCATGGAATGAGGATTTTTTTAGATGCATATTGCCCAGATTTTATGGAATAGGGGGTTATAGGGGGTTATAGGGAAACTGTGAATAATTCATCCCTATTTAAAGAGTTTGTACCTAAGCTTCTTTCCATTTTTTCATATGTCTATATATTCATATCAAATGTAGGACTCAAGATGATCCGGATTTTATGAGCAGAATGAAATGACTACAAAGTATTAACATGTTCTTAACACAAAATAACAAAGATACAATAAAAATAGTTTTCTATTCAATAAGGAAATAAGCTGAAACTGTAAAATGTAGCAGAAAACAAGCTTGTTGGAATGGTGGCGGCTTATCTCTGAGAAGAGATGTCATGGTTGTTCTCATTCGCAAGAAGAAAATTACAATGAGGCTCTGGAGGCATTTTTTTTAAATAAACAGGAATGCCAAAAACCCTAGACATCCAAAAACCTAACCCTAGGACATGAAGCGCCAAAAGTCATGTGGGCCCCGTTTGGGTAAGTTAGTACATCAACTTCCCGAGGTCGTAACTTTTGCATACGATCTCTGTTTTAGATGCATGATAGCCCATTGGAAAGGTATTGTCGACGAGATTCATTTTGGGGGAAAAATCTAAGAAACTTCCATGTCGGTCCCCGTTTTCCCAAAAAAACGTTGTTTAGGGCCTCAAAACGGCTCCGGAAGTTTCAGGACCCAAAAAACTGCTAAAATTAGTAAATTACCAAAATTGCCAGAAATCTATTTTGAGACAGTTGGAAAAGGTGGTTGGCCACCGATATCCAATTGGATCAATCCTCCCTCCTTAGGAAGCAATGGTCTCCATTGCGTTGAGTTCCCCCATCAGATAAGGAAATTTATGTTGAATTTGGCCCCGGGTGAGCCACTTGCCTTGGTGCAAGAGTTGCCCTGCTTTGACGACTCGATAAAGATAGATCCTTTGCTGTTGAGTTCCTTGATCTATGTGTCCACAATCTGATCACTAGATGCATGTTGTATGCATTCATGGTTGAGCTATGATGGTGTCAAGTGTTCTGCTACTTCTGAGGTGTCCAATAATGGTGGGAAATAAGGGTGAAGGAGATCCACATTGAACATTGGGTGTAGGCCAAGGAAAGGAGGAATGTTGAGCTCAAAATCATTATCCCCCATGACCTTGGTGATGGTGTACGACCCATAACAGAGTGTGATAAGCTTCTAATGGGGTCCTGTAAGGCGTTCTTTCTGCAAATGCAACCAAACTTTGTCGCCCACTTGAAACTTATGTGGCACCTGCTGTTGATCATGGTGCTACTTTTACTTGTCATTATATTTCTGTAGGATATCTTGAACCTGTTGGTGGATGTGATCGATCCGCTCAATGAATTGGGTGGCTTTGTCATCTTCAGTTGGAGTAGGATATGATTCGGTCGAGTCAACCGCAAGGGGAAGTGCAACATCTATGGGACCCAATGGTTGGAATCCCAACCCCACCTGAAAGGGGTTGTGGTCAGTTGAGCTATGCAGGGCTCGGTGTAGCTATGTTGGACATAGGGAAGGCCATCATCCCATGTGCGAGGGTGCTTGGAATAATACATGCAAAGGATATGCACAATCATTCGATTTACGACCTTGGTTTGGCCATCTGTTTGGGGGTGGAAGGTCATGGATTTGGTGAGCTTGGTGTCTAGCAATGACCAGAGGCTCGACCAAAATGTGCTGAGAAAGAAACTGTCCTGATCTGAGACAATGGTTTGTGGGATTCCAAAATGTACCCAGACTCATTCAAAGAAGATCTTGGCAGTGGCCTCTATTGTGATGCTCTTATTGTAGGCAACCATAATCACCATCTTAGAAAAGAGATCAACAACCATAAAAACATAGTCATTTCCCCGCTTAGTGGACAGGAGGCCTGACATGTATTTCATTGAGATGGATTCCCATGGCCTGTCAGGAGTAGGAAGAGAGGTGTACATGCCCTGTTTCTTAGTGGTTATTTTGGTAATAGTGCAGGAAATGCAGGACCTGATATACTTGTTGACCTCCTGTCAAATTTTCGGCCAGTGGAAATGTTTATGTAGCATCGCCACTGTATTTTCAACATCGAAGTATCCTGCCACCCGATTGTAGTGATCTTCCCAGATCAGCTTCACTCTCTCGCTCGATGGAACATAGATATGGCCCAGACAACACAACAACCCATCTTGAAGATGGAAATTATCAACAACTGTGTTTGCACCCAACATTTGGTAGGTGGTGGCGAAGTCTGGGTCTGTCTCATAAAGTTGGGGTCATCCAGAGGTCTCATGGCTGCAAGATTCTAGCACCATGGTGAGTGCCGTGACTGGCGGTCTTCTGAGGCAATCAGTGACACGGTTGGTGCTTCATGTTTTATACTTGATGTTGAGGTGGAATTGTTGCAATTATGTGGACCACTTTTGATGGTGGTCATTCTGCAATTTTCCATGTGTCTGCATGAATTGCAGTGGCTTATGATCAGTGTGGATGATTGTCTCCTTCCCAATAATGTAATGTCTCCACTGGCGATAGGATTTCACAATGGAGTACATTTCATTGTCATAAGTAGGGTACTTACGGACAACATCTAATAGTGTCTCACTATGATAGGCCACGAGGTGCCCGTGCTGAGTGATAACGGTGCCCACAACATAGTTTAAATAATTTGTCTCAATCTCAAAGGGTTGTTGCAGGTCTGGTAGTGAAAGTACTGGGGATGAGCACAAACGCTACTTCAAATCGTTGAACTCTTATTGTTGGGACCGGACCCACACAAATTTCACCTTACCACCACCCCTGTTTATTTGGCTGAGGGCCCATGCAATATGGGAGAATCCCAACACGAACCTGCGGTATAAGTTGGCAAGGCCCAAGAAGCTTCGAAGCTCAATGAGTGTGGTTGGGACTGGCCAGTCACAGATGACTTGGATCTTGGCTGGATCCACATGTACGCCATGTTGATCAACGATGTAGCCCAAGTAATGGACCCTGTCCATGCTGAAGGAACATTTTTCCAATTTGGCGTATAGCTTGTGATGCCACAGGGTGAACAAAACCTGCTAAATATGTTGCAAGTGTTCAACCCAAGTCTTGTTGTAAATGAGAATGTCATCCAGATAAACCACTACAAAATTATTGGTGAATGGTCGCAGGATATCATCCATCATCCTCATGAAAGTGGTTGGATCATTTTTCAAAACAAAGGGCATGACCAACCATTCAAAAATGCCTTCCTTTGACTTGAAGGTGGTCTTCTGTACATCTATCTGTTATATCGGGACCTAGTGGTAGCCAGACTTAAGATCAATCTTACTGTATTATTTGGCCCCCGTGAGTTGATCAAGGAGGTCGTCGATTCATGGAATTGGGTACCAGTTTCTAACTGTGATTTTATTCAAAGCTCAGTAATTGATGTAGAGTCACCAGGTTAGTGCGCAAGGTATGGAAGATATTTGTGAAATCTGGTGTTGCTTGGTCTCTTTCTTGTCGTAGTGTGGTCCATTTGGTATACAAGTCATCATAACTTTCGATAGGGTAGTATTGTTCCTTAATAACATCCATGAAGGATTCCCAGGTGGTCGTGACTGTAAATAATAAGGGTTCCTCTGTTTCCTTTTGCTCACAAAAATTTTCCCACCAATATTTGACATGGGGAATGACTTTGAGGAGTGCAAAAGTAATATTTTCTCTATTCAAAAAGTTATGGACAGAAAAATACCCTTCTAGTATATTCAACCACTTGTCTACAACATCTGTGTCTATCTGACCTTCAAATATAGGAATATCGAAGTTTATTTGTACCTTGAAGGGGGCGGTGCCTCCGCTCGAAGAAGATGTGTCACCTGTTGGTAGTTTCTGAAGGATTTACGCGAAACTATCCATCATCTCATTCTTCTGTTGAGTGAGGGCTTCCTCAAGAAAATTTTGGAAAGGATCTCTTATCCTGACATATTTCTTTTCTCCTTCCATGAGAGGTCGCTTGGGCATGCGAGAGCTTTTTTCCTCAAGAGAAGCAAGCTCGAGACCCAACTCTTTGTACTCCGACCTCGTTGGGGACATGCGTTAAGATGAAAAGGAGTAGACCACTCTGATACGACTGATCTTGATTTTATGAGCAGAAGAAAATGACTACAGAATATTAATAGGTGCTTAACAGAAAATAACAAAGATACAGTAAAAGTGGTTTTCTATTCAATAAGGAAATAAGTTGAAACTGTAAAATACAGAAAAAAACAAGCTTGCTGGAATGGTGGTGGCTTATCTTTGAGAAGAGATGTGACGACTGCGCTCATTCGCAAGAATAAAATTACAATGAGGCTCTAAGGCATTTTTTTACAATAAATAGGAATTCCAAAAACCCTAGACATCCAAAAACCTAAACCTAGGAGATGAAGCGCCAAAAGTCATGTGGGCCCCATTTGGGTAAGTCAGTACATCAACTTCCTGGGGTATTAACTTTTTCATACGATCTCTGTTTTAGGCGCATGATAACCTGTTGGAAAGGTATCATCGAGGAGATTCATTTTGGGGCCGGCCCCACGCAAATTTTTCCTTACCACCACCCCTGGTTATTTGGCTGAGAGCCCATGCAATATGGGAGAATCCCAACATGAACCTGTGGTATAAATTGTCAAGGCCCAAGAAGATTTGAAGCTCAGTGAGTGTGGTTGGGGCTGGCCAGTCACAGATGACTTGGATCTTGGCTAGATCCACATGTACGCCATGTTGATTAATGATGTAGCCTAGGTAATGGACCCTGTCCATGCTGAAGGAGCATTTTTCCAAGTTGGCATATAGCTTGTGCTGCCGTAGGGTGTACAGAACCTGCTAAATATGTTGCAAGTGTTCGGCCCAAGTCTTGTTGTAAATGAGAATGTCATCTAGATAAACCACTACAAAAGTATTGGTGAATGGTCGCAGGGTATCGTCCATCATCCTCATGAAAGAGGTTGGATCATTTCGCAAACCAAAGGGCATGACCAACAATTCAAAAAGGCCTTCCTTTGACTTGAATGTGGTCTTCCATACATCTGTCTATTATATCAGGACTTGGTGGTAGCCAGACTTCAGATCAATCTTACTGAAGTATTTGGCCCCTGTGAGTTGATCAAGGAGGTCGTCGATTCGGGGAATCGGGTACTATTTTATGACTGTGATTTTATTCAGAGCTCAGTAATCGATGTAGAGTCTCCAGGTTCCATCTTTCTTTTGTACCAGCATGATTGGGCTCCCGCAATGTGATGAGATGGGATGGATGTGCCCCTTGTGGGGAAGTTCTTGGATATGTCTCTTGATCTCCTCATTCTTTAACAGAGAGAGGCGATAGACTAGCCCATTGGGCAGCAGTGTGTCAGGGGTCATATCGATGGGGTGCTTGACCTAGCAGTGCAGAGGTACCCTAGTAGGTGAGAAGAAGATATCTAAGTATTCTTCCATGACCTTATCTAATTGCTTCTCTTGTGTGGAGAGGTCGGCCGCAGAGACCTTGGATGTGGTTGTGATCTTTCGCTCATTCTGAGAGAGAATCATGAAGAAGAAAAACTTCCCCATCTAAGAGATGACCTTCCTGTATTGCTTAATAGAGATCAAGGAAATATCACTAGGTGGGACTGCCTCGGGTATCATGTACAATTCCCTGTTCAAAGTAATAATAACACTACGAGGCATAGACTCATATACAACATGACGTTTCCATAAATAAGGTTGGCCCAAAAGAACATCACAAACTTCGAGAGGAGCAACATCACACAATACATTGTCTTTGAAGGGATTAATCGCGTACAATAGTTAGCACTGTTGGTCGGCACAGAGATCGCTTCCTTGGCGAAGCCATCCAATGGTGTAGGGTTGTGGGTGCGGCATTGTCGGCAAGGCCAGCCGCTTGAAAAAATCTTCTGAGATGAGGTTATTTTGTCTACTGCTATCAACAATGATGTGTAGTGGGGTGCCTTTTACCCACATATGTGAATGGAAGAGGTGTTGTCCTTCTTATGGCTCGTCTGGTTCACCAGGATGGAGCTTGGTGGTAGAAATGGTGGCACTGGGTTACACTTCAATGATCCGTCTTCCACTTTCTAGTTCTGACTTAGAGTCAGAACCTGCATCTGATTCAGAGGCTTTCACTTCAGCCACCAGTGACTGCTTTGAGCAGCAGTCAGCAGTGTTATGCCAAGGGCTCTTATGGAAGTCGCACCACTTCCTAGTGTATTTCTTTGTATTTCTGGTGTCCTTCTTTGCTTGCGGCTTGGACTGGTTGTCCTGATACTGTCCATATTTTCTCTGTCGTTTGTTCTGTGTGTTGGGGCCACCATTTCCTGTATTTTGTTGTGAGGGGTTCCAAGGCCCAAATTGTTGCATCTTTTGTTTGAGCGTCTGCTCGATGTTGATGACATATCGGTAGGCCACGCCCAAGGATGAGATGTCCAAAAATTACATTTCGGTCTGGATGTATCTATGCAGAGCACCACAATACTTAAGCACCCAATTTCACTATGAATCTTTGATACCCATCTTAGTGCACAAGGTATGGAAGATATTTGTGAAATCTGGCACTGCTTGGTCTCTTTCTTGTCGTAGTGTGGTCCATTTGGTATACAAGTCGTCATAACTTTCCACAGGGTAGTAT
>SNQJ01S0138647.1:0-13946 GCA_010110895.2 Picea sitchensis | reverse complement strand
ACCCATAAAGCTATTTCCACTTTATTGTATAATTCCTTGATCATATGCATAGATTGACTGTTGAATAGATTGTGCTTTCTTCACTTTGGTTGGTTTGTGTTGTCTTGGTCTTGATTGCATGAGAGCACTGGAGCGAAGTGGGAGCAAAAAAGAGTCATGTTATTAGTTCTTGCCTCCTATTTAATTCAATGGTCAAAATCTAGGGAAAGAGTCATGTTCTGTCTTGCTTTGTTCTAGATCCAGGTGGATATAGGGAGATCGGTGAGTGTCCTCACCTACGGATTTATCCAATAACAAAATTGGCGACTCCACTGGGGATCATTCCCTTTTCTTTGTGGATTTTCGTATTTTTTCTGTGGCCATTTTCTCTGGTTTTACATTTCTCCTGTCCTATCAATCTCTGAGTCTTCATGATATCCTTATAGACCCTCTGGGTCCAGAAGCCTTTTTAAATTTTGCTTCATTTTTCAAAATTTTGATTATATTCAGGCATTCTCGCACTGTGCTTCATTACAGCCTGGGAGAATTGGTAGAGTTCACACTCTGCCTTTAGGTTTCAGTGCGAGGTTCTCACACCCTGCTCAAGGGTCACCTGCGAGAATCAATGATTCTCGCTCTGTGTAATATTGCCTGCCTGCGAACACCATTTTTCAAAAGTTTGGATGTGAGTTGTGGTATTTTCAACTGCCAAGATCAATTTGATTGCCTCATAAGAGTTTCTTGGACCACTGATTGATATATTTCTTGTCTTTGTTTGCATGCATGAACAATCTTAGAGTTCCAAGGCTTTTCTTGTCATTTTTGTCTTGACTTTCGTTTCTTGACTTTTCTTGGCAAAATCATTCTCTCTGACTTCAGAATATGAGTGTGTTTGATTAGTTAAGAGCCATTGATTGGTTGAAAGTTGAGTGCGTGGTTTTTTCTCATTTTCTTCTTGGTTTGAAAGATCATTTTCTTTTGCATTTGAAAAGACTACATTGGTTTTCTCTTTATTTTTGTTTTCATTGAAAGAGTTGATTGGGTTTGTCATTGCTTGTTCATTTGGTTTTTGATTTTCTGTACTCTCATTGTCATAGTGTGGGTCCTTTTTGAAAAGTGAACAAAAAGTTTTTCTTTCAAAAAATTCTTTTTGTTTTAGAAAACATTGAATCATATGTTTTAATGTGTACTGGTGATTCTAAGCAGAACAACGTTGCAGTCACTACTCAAGCCAAATATTGTTCTCCATCTAAGGAGAAGGTTGATTATTTACCTCCTTCGTTGGTCCTCTTCATCTCGAATGACCGAGCCTCGACACAGTTCTACGACCCCCCCCAAAGGGTGTCGTACAGAAATCGGCTTTCAATCCTCATGCTCGTGCGGCCCAAAACTACAACATTGTTGAAGATCTGGCCCAGGCACCTTCAGCGATGTCATCCCTTGAAGTCCTTCAGTCTTGTCTTGCACAACGGAAGGCACTGTTGAAAGCTATAGGTGGAATTGACCCGACAGATACAAATTTAATAGTCTTTGACTTGGAAGATCACATTCCAAGGTTACCCCCTCAACTCACATTTCAAATCCAAGTGGTTGTCTCCGAATTTTTTTTTTGCCAAACTGTTATCGATGAGGGTGCCTCGACTTGTGTTATGTCTCTTGCTTGTTGAAAATCCATTGGCTCTCCTCCTTTGAATGAATCCCATAACACTCTTAAAGACTTCAATGGCTCTGGTTTTAAGCCCTACGGTGTTCTTCTTTCGTTTCCCATCGCGCTAGAAGGTAAAACGGTCCAATTCGAAGTGGAAGTCTTTGACACTCCCCTTGATTTCAATCTTCTACTTGGCCGTAGCTGGATCGATTCCATGCGCGCCGTTGTGTCAACACTTTTCCGTGTAGTACGTTTCCCTCATCAAGGAAAGGTTGTTACCATTGACCAACTTGCCTTCTTCAATTCTGATACCCGTATTGGCAACGTATCGTTTATTGCTAAAACCCCACCTGGTTATGAGAACGTCGGTGTAGGCCTTTTAAATGACTCCTCATTAATGGGTACTTTTCCCATTCCACCACCCGATGTTCCACGCTCATTAGTTGCTTCTATCAACATGATCTCCACCATGCCTCACGAACTTCCTGTGTCTCACGACCCTTGGATTATCCATGACCCTGGAGATCATCTTCGTTTCGGCGACGCAATGTCGTTAAGTCCGGTTCAATCCACCTATCAGGCCATTCAATCGACAACACCTTATACCCCCTCTCTTGATGAGTTGTCTCCCGATCCTTTTTGTGTTATTTTTCCCACTAATGAGATGATCATGTCCATCATGGAGGACACCCCTTGGGATGATGGGCATCATCGTTCCATCCTCTTTCTGCAACAACACACTCTTGAGAACTACCAATAGATTTCGACTCCGTCAACTGTTGTTGTCATATCGACGGTTCCCGCAACTACAGACGATGTGTTTGCTGAAGGGAACTTAAGTAATATCTCGCCCACAATTCCCATTGACATATCCATAAAACCTGGGATTGTCGAAAATGTCCATATTGGAGCTTCGTGTTCTTCTGACGAAATAGTCACCTATACGTCTCTATTCAAAGAATTTCATGACATATTCTCCTGGAGCTACAAAGAGATGCCAGGTATCGACCCTGCAATTGTTGTACATGAGATAAAGGCATACCCCAACACTAAACCAGTCCATCAATGCCTTCATCCAGTTCACCCACGTAAAGCGGCTGCTATCAAACTCGAAGTTGAGAAACTTCTGAAAGCCAGTTTTATTTATCTGGTGGCTCTTACAGAATGGGTTTCCAATCCTGTCCTGATTGACAAGAAAGGAGGCAGTATTTGTGTATGTGTTGATTATAGGGATATTAACAAAGCTTGTCCCAAAGACAACTTTCCTACCCCCTTCGTTGATCAGATTGTCGATGATTGTGCCAGAAGTGAAATTTTCTCTCTCATGGATGGTTTCTCCGGCTATAATCAAATTAACATTGCTCCTGAGGATCAACATAAGACTGCTTTTATTTGTCCTCGGGGTACTTTTGCCTATCGGAAACTCCCTTTCGGTCTCAAGAACACTGGTGCGATGTTTCAACATGCTATGTCTTATGCTTTTCATGATATCAAGCCTATCATTCAACCCTATTTGGACGATTTACCTACTCATTCCATGCACCGAGTCGATCACCCTACCCACCTCCGAGCCATTTTCATTCGCTGTCGATTCTATCATATACGTTTAAATCCTCATAAGTGCATTTTTTGCGTAGAATCCAGTCATCTTCTAGGTTTTATCGTTTCGCGTCAAGGGATCCGGGTGGATCCTATTAAGGTTGAGGCGATCCTTAATCTCCCTCCTCCTTCTACACTGCGCCAGTTGCAAAGTTTGAAGGGGAAAGCAAACTTTCTTCGTCATTTCATCCCTAATTACTCCGAGATCACTCGTGGTTTTACGCGGCTACTAAAGAAAGATTCATAGTTTGTCTGGGATACCATTGCCAACAATGCTTTTGAAGCTTTGAAGTTGTCCCTCACGCGAGCTCCGCTTCTCTTTCCTCCCGATTACAGTCACAATTATTTCCTTTATCTTGCTGCCTCGGAGTACACTATTGGCATGGTTCTCGTTCAAGAGGATGATGCGCACGATGAACATGTTATTTACTACCTGATTCAGAGTCTCACACCAACTGAAATCAAGTATCAACATGTCGAAAAACTGGCCTTGGCTACCGTTCAAGCCGTCCAACGCTTTCAACACTATATCCTCTCACGCAAGACAATGGTGATTTCTCATTGCAACCCTATGCAACATATTTTGACACGTCAATTGCTAGGGGGAAAATACTCCAAATGGATTGTGATACTCCAGGAGTTTGACTTGGAATTCGATCGTACCAAGTCTAAGAAATCCTTAGTTTTTGCTGAGTTGATATGCGATTTTCCTCACTCTGCAACGGAAAATGTAGTAGTGGATTCATTAATCGATGAATCTCTTTTCCTTATTAGCACCGACGACCTTTGGTATGGGGATATCATTATATATCTCCAAACCCAGACTTTTCGGTCTGCTTTGTCTAGTACTGAACGGCGTCGCATACGCTATCAAGCTCATCAATACATTATCCTCGGGGATACTCTTTACCGTCGGGGAATTGGCTCTGTTTTTTGGTGTTGTCTAACGTTCGACAAAGCTGAGAAAGCTCTGAATGACTACCATTCTGGATCATGTGGTGGTCATATGTCTGGGTATGCTACTGCCCAGAAGATCTTATGCGCAGGGTATTTTTGGCCTTCTTTGTTTAACGACTGCATTACTGCCATTCAAAAATGCCATGCCTGCCAGACCTACAATCAGAAAATTCAGTCACATCCGGCTCCTCTTCATCCTATGGTCTCATTTGGTCCTTTTGTGAAATGGGGCATCGATTTCATGACATGTCACCCTCACTCAGCCAGGGGGCATGGTTACGTCATTGTAGCCGTTGATTACTTTATGAAATGGGCCGAGGCGATGCCGACATTCGACAATACCGGAAAGACCGCAGCCTTGTTTCTTTTTAATCATGTCATAGCTTGTTTTGGTGTTCCCCAAGCTATCGTCACTGATCATGGTAGCCACTTTAGGAATTTTATGATGTCCGAACTTACTGAGAAGTTGGGTCTTCATCATGATAACTCAACGCCCTATTTTCCATAAGATAATGGCCAGGTCGAAGCAATCAACAAAGTTCTCATAACTATGCTTTGACGAATGATAGGAATTCATAAAACAAGTTGGCACACAATGTTGTTTTCAACATTGTGGGCGTACTGGACATCCGCCAAGTCCGCTACTGGGTTTACGCCTTTTTCGGTTAGTCTATGGTGTGGAATCCATTCTTCCTATAGAATGCAAGATACCCTCTTTGAAGCTAGTTGTTGAACTCCTACCCAACACTTCTACTGAAGAACGTCTATTGTATCTTATGCGATTAGACGAAACTTGAAGTGACGCCACTCTAGTAACAGAAGCCCAGAAAAAATGTGTCAAGACCCAATATGACAAGCATGTCAAGCCTCGCATTTTCTCTGAAGGTGATCTTGTTCTTCTCTATGAACAGGATCGAGATGTGTTAGGAGCTGGGAAATTCAAACCCATGTGGCGAGGTCCTTATATTATTCGCCGAGTTTTGGAAAAAGGAGTGTATAAGTTGGTAGATTACGATGGTATCCCTTTGAGTGAACCCAGGAATGGGTTGTACTTGAAGAAGTACTATGCATAAATCATTTGTGCACAAGTACTTGTATTTTAATGTATCATACTTTGTGTGTGTTACTATAGCTTTCTTTTGTCGTTATCTAGTCTCTGTCCTTATGTGACATTGTGTTTGATTTCTAGATGTCGGAGTCTTCACTACCCTATATTAGCTTCGCTGATGGTGCTAGCCGTAATACTCGAATCCTTGCTTCCGCTGCTGGGCAATCTATACCCCAACAAATGAACTTGTATCTTTATGAGGTGTGTGCCTCGACTGTGCGACCAACAAAATTGCAGAGTATAGCATCGTTATTGAATTATTGGTTGATGTTATCTCACACAAAATTCGTCATTTGGTTGTGCGACTTGACTCGCAGCTTGTAGTACTACAGTTAAGTAATATCTACTCTATTCGAAGTCCTACTTTGTTACGGGTGTATTTACGAATTCGCCTCTTGGAACATTATTTTGATCACATTGAATATCAACATATTCCTAGATGTCTAAATACATTAACAGATGCATTGGCTAATTATGTATTGGACAGACATTTGAATCATTTATAAATAAAACACATCAAAATTCACACAATATAAAGTAAACCGATAGAAGTCATCTGTATATATAACGATCAAAAGAGTTTTTTACAAAAAGTTTGTTCGAAGACAAAAATGTCAAAATTTGAAGCTCATAGCTTCTAGAAAGTGACATCATGGATGACGGTCATGGCAACACACGACTGCCCTAGCAACCTGATGCAAAGAGATGCGACCTTGCCCTGTCGCACGCTCCCTCTCTCAGGATCGTTTCAATCCCTTCCTTCTTGAGCCGAATTAGCTCTTTGATTCCGTCCTGGAATCACGGCTGCCAAACCCACTCCACAGGTCCTTTCTCACCTTCTCACAACCTCTACCCCAGACCACGACTTTTCCCCGACTCAAATATTGGGATTCGGGGTTTCAGACCTCCCTCTGTCAAAAACCGTTGTCCAGGTGAATCCCCGATCTTCGATTACTGATGTGCGCTTCTACTGCCTTAGCCCCTCCTGGCTAACCCTTGTTCATGGGACCATACATCCACAATCGTGGTCTTACTTCCTCTCTCAGCTGTTCCTATCGGGATTTCTCCTGATCCGGAAATCGACACTTATGTGGTCGTAGACAACATGCCTCGCAAATCCCCGATTCCCGATGGTTCAGTCAACACTGACCTTCTCTTGCTTTATCGGGACTTCGTTACTCGCGACCTCCAATGCTCGTTCCTCCCACTTCCGAGTACCGAGGTTCCGAGACGTTGATACTATCCCTGTCGCGCTTTCGTTACCTTGCACCCTCACAAGTTTTGGTGCAAATCTTCACGTCTCTAACTCGTGAACCCCCAAGTTCACGATATGTCGATGCCCCCTGTCGTCGTCTCCCTACAAGGGCTGACCCTTCGACACCTATCCTCTACTGAAATGTTATGGCTATGGGGTCGTCGCATTTCGGGATTTCATGACTTCCCGTGTCGTGAGTTTCTCATCACCGAGAATCCTGAATTTTTGATTCCCGATGCACATGCGAGCACTCTCCTCCATGTTGTCGCTTTCCTGTCGCTCCGTTGGGTATCGCAAAATCGCGATTTCTGATGTAGAGATTATGTTGTATGCGAAAACCCCGAGTCTCCGATGGGCTGAACCCCGATGGATCTCTATCTCCTTGCCACGTGCCCCTGCCGAGATCAACAACTCTAATCCTCTTGGGAAATCGCGGATCGCAATTCCTTCCTACGAGAGTTCTACACCTCTAGAAACTCCAATTCCACGATGAGTTGAATC
Source organism: Picea sitchensis (assembly GCA_010110895.2). Classification (NCBI taxonomy): domain Eukaryota; kingdom Viridiplantae; phylum Streptophyta; class Pinopsida; order Pinales; family Pinaceae; genus Picea; species Picea sitchensis. The sequence goes on along the minus strand of SNQJ01S0138647.1, from coordinate 6,899 downwards.
CTGATAAGCCCCGGATCCTTCCTTGCGCACTAAGGCTTAAACCGTATGCACCTCCTTGAGATCTAACGGCTAACGGGATTCCTTCTCTAGATATGATGGCTCAGATCATCTATTCTGTGCGTTCTCCTGCGCACCTTCCTGGATGTGAACTACTCAACGATATAGGTCTCTTCTCTCCGCCGATCTGACGGTTCCTGTTGCTCCCTCTTGAACTCCCTACACATATAAGAACGCTGTTCCTCCTGAGCGTTTCTTCTCCTATCGAACACCCGAAGAATTTGATGACTCCTGCGCCCTTGTGAAGTTCTCGCGCGTAAAGCGTTATCTGTCCTGAGATTCTATGAATACTCAGACCCCTTGGGGAATTTTTCTCTTCTTCTCCTTCCATAGATGGAGAATATTCAGATGCCTTCTTGGCTCTTTGTTTTCTCAAGCAACCTCCCTCTGAGACTTCCAGGTATTCAACAACCCAGTGAAGTTACCTCCGTGGACTCTTCCTCACCTCTAGAACTCAAAGAGTTCTCATCAGTTCTATGCCTACCTGCACACTTCCTCGATGCCCTCCTGGCGGAGTTCCTTCTCCACAGAACGTTCAGTAGTTCTGAGTTCCCCTGTGCTCCCTCTGCACTTGCTCGACGCCTCTAGAAGAGCTTCTCAAAATCCTCAGTGATTCTGGTCTTCTCCTGAACTCACAACAAAATTCCTCCAACTGCACCTTGTGCATATGCTCAATGCCCACCTGGCAGAGCTCTACAGAATTCACAGCAGAATTTTGTCTGCAACTGTGTTCCTCATACACAACCTCGCCTCCTAAGTTGTTCAACAACCTCACAGGTCTCCTCCTGAGTTGATGATTTTAGTCCGGTGCCTCAGCACGTCTTTGTCTGACTCCTCAGAGTTTAGAAGTGCATCCTTTGTGCACTGGTATTCAGAGACCACAGTGCTCTGTCACGCCCTCCTGGCATGAAACCACAAATACCCTCAACCTGAAATCAAACACACTCCTGCAGAATCCTCAACATAACACATACATTCACAACATACATAGGGAACACACACAGACATTCATATATGATAGAATAATGGAGGAAAAACTGCTCTGTTGTATTAACAATGGCAAATGCCTATATTTTACAAAGGTGTTCCTCGAGCGCTTTCTGTCTCTCTCTCTTCTCTATCATTCCCTCGCTAAAATGAGATCTCAAAATCTCTTTTACCTGAGGGCTCAATTGAGCGCTTCCCTCCAGGATTCACCTACTCTATTAAATTACAATCGATTACAATGAATGGTTGTCTAGTCCAGTGTATGGATCTAGATCTTAGCCAACCTTGGTATTAAAGCCGATCCTATCTACAACCCACTCAAAGGCACGGCTTCTATGGCTCACCAGCCTAAGCATTTAATTTACATTCATTACAAATTTGAATGAGGACTACGCCTCACTTCATCTTGAATGCATGCACGCTGATGTCTGGTTGGCTGGCTGCTGACATGGAGAGATGCTCCTGCATCATACTCCACAGCTGCAAAAATCATGAGCTCCTACTCATGAGCTTCCCCTCTGAGTTGTGGGAAATCCTCCTAGATCCCAAACAAATATCTGGAGCTTCCCATCTGCTCCATTCTGCTGCTGCCGCTTCCGCTGCGCTGCTGCCACTGCCTCTTCTTTCCTTTTGCCCAGCTTCTCCCTGCTGGCAGTATCTGCTGATCCCAACATCAGCTTTCTGACCTTCTCTATCATTGCATCCAGCTACCCCAATGGCTGGTTCTGTTCTTGCAGTCTCCTCAGCTGCAAAAAATTTTGGCACATGAGAAGATCACCATGATCTCCCATGCCTCCTCCATCTATTTCCAACTTCACCTGTTGGATGTGGCTTCACTACACTTTTACCCTCTCTTCCAGAGCTTCAATTTGATTCCACAGGTCAACAAAGCAAATGCTGCCTACTTCTTCCTCTTCTGCTTCTTCTTCTGCTACCAGCTTCAGTGCTACAGCTCTTTCAGCTTCCTGGCTGAAAGTAATGAGCCATTCCTCAGAATGCTCATCTTCTTCTTCTTCTTTTGCTGCAAGCTCCCCTGTTGTAGTCTCTTCAACTTCAGTGATGAATGCGTCGAGCCATTCCTCGGAATGCTCACTCTCTTCATCTGCTTGGGCAGCTCCCAAAGTCTACTCCAATCTTTCTTCTTTTCTGACAGTCATCTCCAGTTGTGACTGTTCTTCTGCTATTGTTGTATCATCTGCAACAGAATTTTCTGCCTCCTCCTGGACAGATGGTAGGAATACCCTAATTCCCCCAATCATCAGAATATCATTCTGATCTTCCTCCTCTTTTGTCAGCTGCATCTGCTGATCCAAATTCACCTCTGAATTTATGAGACCCTCAGACAGTCTCACCTTCTCTGTCAGCTCCTCTGACTGATTCAAATTCACTGGCTCATCCCTGCCCACCTGGCAATATGGTGTGTTTTTGTTGCCCTCCTGGCAGACTATGAGATCAATTGATCCCACCTTCATAAGAACTCCTTACTGAATTAAAATCTCTTCTGAGTCTATGAGACCTTCAGATGGTTTCGCATTCTCATTGCTGCCCTCCTGGCAGTTCGACACGCTTCCGCTGCCCTCCTGGCAGTCTTCGAGATCCTCATCTGATCTCTGATCATTGCCCAGCTGGCAATGTGAAATTCCCTCGCTGTCCTCATGATAGTCCACGAGATCTTCATTCGATCTCGTCTCTGTTCCCTTGCCCAACTGGCAATTAGGAATTTCTTCATTTCTGCTCACCTGGCAGTCTTTGAGATCATCAGACGATCCCAATTTATTCTCTACGCCGAGAATTTTCCCAATTTCTGGTTCACAGACGTAAACCATTTCTTCCTCCTCTATAGGCCTGAGGCTTTCAACATACCTCATCCATTTTCTCAACAGCCTCTTCTGCCCTTTGACCCTCAGCTCCCTGACTGGCCATTTCACCTTTGGTGTCTTCATGGGCCACTCATGCACCCATCTTGATTTTGCCTCTTGCCGCATTCTCAATTCGAGCTTCTCCATATCCCGCTTTATATCAGCGAGCTCTTTATCCATTTCTGCTTCCTCTGCAAGATTTTCTGCCTTTCTTTTCTTCCTTTCAACATGTTTATATACTTCAGTAACCATCGTGCTGTATCTATCTGCCTCTCTGACAGATCTACTGCTGTCACTCTGCATCCCTGAGTGCTCCATCTTCATCCTCTCACAGTCCTGACGACTGTCTATGGACTGCTGCCTACCTGTAAACAAGTCCTCACAGAGTCCTCAGTAACTCTGTCTTCTTCCTGCCTTCTGTCTGCAATATACAAATAGATTCTCGCTCTGATACCACTCTAACACAAAGAGATGCGACCTTGCCCTGTCGCACGCTCCCACTCTTAGGATCGTTTCAATCCCTTCCTTCTTGAGCCGAATTAGCTCTTTGATTCCCTCCTGGAATCATGGCTACCAAACCCACTCCACAGGTCCTTTCTCACCTTCTCACGGCCTCTACTCCAGACCGCGACTTTTCCCCGACTCAAATATCAAGATTCGGGGTTTTAGACATCCCTCTGTCAAAAACCACTGTCCTCGTGAATCCTCGATCTTCGATTACCGATGCACGCTTCTACTACCTTAGCCCCTCCTGGCTAGGCCTTGTCCATGGGACCATACATCCACAATCATGGTCTTACTTCCTCTCTCAGTTGTTCCTATCGGGATTTCTCTCGATCGGGAAATCGACACTTATGTGGTCATAGACAACATGCCTCGCAAATCCCCAATTCCCGATGGTTCAGTCAACGCTGACCTTCTCTTGCTTTATCGGGACTTCATTACTCGTGACCTACAATGCTCGTTCCTCCCACTTCCAAGTATTGCGAAATCGTGATTTCTGATGTAGCGATTACGTTGTATGCGAAAACCCCGAGTCTCCGATGGGATGAACCCCGATGGATCTCTATCTCCTTGCCACGTGCCCCTGCCGAGATCAACGGCTCTGATCCTCTCGGGAAATCGTGGATCGCAATTCCTTCCTACGAGAGTTCTACACCTCTGGAAACTCCGATTCCACGATGAGCTGAATCCCGATAAGCCCCGACTCCTTCCTTGCGTGCTAAGGCTTAAACCATGCACACCTCCTCGAGATCTAATGGATGACGGGATTCCTTCTCTAGATATGATGGCTCAAATCATCTGTCCTGTGTGTTCTCCTGCGCACCTTCCTGGACGTGAACTACTCAATGATACAGGTCTCTTCTCTCTGCCGATCCGACGGCTCCTGTTGCTCCCTCTTGAGCTCCCTGCGCATATAAGAACGTTGTTCCTCCTGAGCGTTGCTTCTCCTATAGAACCCCCGAATAATTCGATGACTCCTGCGCCCTTGTGAAATTCTCACGCGTAAAGCGTTATCTGTCCTAAGATTCTACGAATACTCAAACCCCTTGGGGAATTTTTCTCTTCTTCTCCTTACACAGATGGAGAATATTTAGATGCCTTCCTGGCTCTTTGTTTGCTCAAGAAACCTCCCTCTGAGACTTCCAGGTATTCAACAACCCAGTGAAGTTCACTCCGTGGGCTCTTCCTCACCTCTAGAACTCAAAGAGTTCTCATCAGTTCTGTGCCTACCTGCACACTTCCTCGACGCCCTCCTGGCAGAGTTTCTTCTCCACAAAACATTCAGTAGTTCTGAGTTCCCCTGTGCTCCCTCTGCACTTACTCGATGCCTCTAGCAGATCTTCTCAGGATCCTTAGTGATTCTGGTCTTCTCCTGAACTCACAATAGAATTCGTCCAAATGCACCTTGTGCATATGCTCAATGCCCACCTGACAGAGCTCTACAGAATTCACAGCAGAATTCTGTCTGCAACTATGTTCCTCATACACAGCCTTGCCTCCTGAGGTGTTCAGCAACCTCACAGGTCTCCTCCTAAGTTGATGATTTCAGGCTGATGCCTCAGCACGTCTTTGTCTGACTCCTCAGAGTTCAGAAGTGCATCCTCTGTGCACTGGTATTCAGAGACCACAGTGCTCTGTCACGCCCTCCTGGAATGAAACCACAAAGACCCTCAACCTGAAATCAAACACACTCCTGCATAATCCTCAACATAACACATAAATTCATAACATACATAGGGAACACACACATACATGCATATATGACAGAATAATGCAGGAAAAACTGTTATGTTGTATTAACAATGGAAAATGCATGTATTTTACAAAGGTGTTCCTCGAGCGCTTTCTGGCTCTCTCTCTTCTCTATCATTTCCTCACCAAAATGAGATCTCCAAATCTCTTTTACCTGAGGGCTCAATCGAGCGCTTCCCTCCAGGATTCACCTACTCTATTAAATTACAATCGATTACAATGAATGGCTGTCTAGTCCAGCGTATGGATCTAGATCTTAGCCAACCTTGGTATTAAAGATGATCCTATCTACAGCCCACTCAAAGGCACGACTTCTGTGGCTCACCAGCCTAAGAATGTAATTTACATTCATTACAAATTTGAATGAGGACTATGCCTCACTTCATCTTGAATGCATGCGCATTGACGTCTGGCTGGCTGGCTGCTGACATGGAGCGATGCTCCTGCATCACAACCCTACGGAGCAGTCGACTCATAGATGCTGATACCCCTACAGTATGACGTTGATCTCGTTGTGGAACCTCTTCCAGAGTCATGTCTGGAATGTTTGCAGTCAGGCCCTCTAGATTCTGTTCCACCACTTGATAATCCTCAGCATACTATGGTGTTGCTGCTACCTCCCCTCGTCGTTGGATGGGAGAAGTGCCAGGAGGTCTGTAATGTCCAACATCTGTGTTATCAACAAATGATTTTGTATTAGTCTTTGGACGAACGTATAAAACAAAAACATTTGAAAAGAAAAAAATGTGTGTACTTCTTACCAAGGTCCCCCCACTGAGCATCCTATGGTAATACCAAATTCGGATCTCCTCAGAAATCCAGCCTAGCATAAGCGTAGTCATCAACCATCAACATCTGTGGTTGAATCCAGTCAAAGAAAGTATCATCATATTTGATGATCGGTCCTGCTACATGCCGGGCCATGAGACGACACCATCTCAGCATCCACGGATCCCTGGGAGCCGGTAAATTCCACTCCACTTGTAACCTCAGTAATGGGACCCTCTCAAGGAAGAAGGATACCAGTAAATATCCATACCCGAATTGCTTCAGGTCACCCCGCCTACATTTGGTTAATTGTTTTTTTATACTGTGCAGCACAACATCTTCCCAGTTGAACACTCGAGGCTCAATACACTCAATAGCATACTGGAAGTAACTTTGTAATGCCATATGAGGAGAAGAACTCCCAGCCATCCAAGCTATAGTGAAAAGGATAGTACGGAGGGTCAAGTCTCGTACCCCCCAGATAGCCACTTTTCCTTTCTTTCTCTCAGCCTCGGGGACGCAGTGTAAATTGCAATACTCACTCATATTTAGCCCACCACCTCTACTACCTGTCAGGTTCACATAGTACCCTCACCGTGACAATCCAGTCAAAAAGTAAATGTCCTCAATGTCTAAGGAAAGTGTGTGGACCCCCACATGAAACACCTGCTGATCAGGGTCCCACATACGCACCAGGTACTCTAATAGTCTGACTTGGGCCCTCATGCCCGGGATGCGAAAGTACTTCAAGAGCCCATAGTCTCTCAAAGAAGCTATGGTAGGTGGATGATTTTTGGCCATTGCATTGTCCTCTTCATGTTCCCTTTCGCGCCACTCTAGCACCATGTTCATGACCAATTATCTACATAAGGAACACAATAAGAGGATTAATAACTTTTTTCATGCTTTGGATCTTTTTCATTGGGTAAAAATTTAAAAAAAAATTGGGCTTTGTGGTTCTCGCAGGTGCCC
>SNQJ01S0138644.1:0-25310 GCA_010110895.2 Picea sitchensis | reverse complement strand
AAACCCTAACTACTAACCCGAGTCTAAAAGCTAACCCTATTAACCCTAAATTGTTGTCGTCATCTTATGCTATTACATCATTAGTGCAGCATCGTTTTGTTTATGAGCAATTGGATAATGGTTAAAGCATTTATTAAATGAAGTATTGATTGGTTACATTGAATGCCATATTGTTCCAATATTTATTGGTGAAGTGTTATAATTTTCATTGCTATTGATAAACATTGACTTCATCAACATTTATTGCTAATTGCTTATATGTTATTCAGATAGTCATTTATTATATGAAGTACTAACCCCATTGAAATATAGCTTGCATATATCAGTTTGTTGTTGCTTTGTTCCAAGCAGGTATATTTTCTTTGGGGGTTTACTTTAAATTGGCCTTTGGCCGGACTATCTACTCGGTGGTGACTTGTGAGGGGGAAACTTATCCTTGTCTTTTTATCCTTTTGCCTCCTCAAAACCCCAGGTCACCGGGGACGTCTCCCCTAAATAGAAAGAACCTCCCCATCGTGGTGACATTGGGTGGGATAGGTTCCTGTTACGCCAGTTTGGCCTTCAAACCTCAAGCTTTTATCCTTTCTACAAACTATGCGATAACAGGGACAACAACTTCTTCAAGGGGGGCGCAACTTCCCTAGGGGATTGAGTGAAATGAAATGAAGGTTAAGTGAAAGGGGTGTAAAAGGTTAGGAAAGGGGTTAGGATAGCTTAGGTATGGGTTTGGGTAAGTTCTCCCACTTTCTCTCTAACCATTTAACTCAAAATTACAAAAATTTGACATTTTGACTATGTCAAGACTAGCAATTAAATTGTTGTTTTGGACTGACTAAGACTCCTCATGGACAAACACCTAGCAAAACTTGTCCAATTGAGCTGAAACTTGGTCCAAGGGTGTAGGGGGTCTCATTCCATTTCTTTGGAGCACAAATACTCCTATCAAAAGCCCAAGGACCTTGTTTTTACATTTTTCATCAAAATTTAATTAAAATTACCCAACTTAGGCAATTTTAATAAATTAAAAAAAACCTATCTAGACTTGACGGAATTCCGCAAAACTTTAGGAGATGTCTTATATTGTCATTTACAACATTCCTAGACACTAGCTACCAGAGGGATAGACCATTAGAACGCCTTTCACCACTTTGGAGGATTTATTTGTGGGAGTGAAAAACTCAAGGGAAATTAATAAGGCTGGTTAAGCCAAATTAATAACCTAAGGAAAAAAAACACTCAGTGAAAGGGACTCCTCTAACGATGAAGTCCTAAGGCAACTGACCTAACTATGATCCATGCAGACCCATTACATTATAATCCCACGCAGGGGAGCAGAAATTCCATTACAAAAAGAAGTGTTGAAGGCCAAAATTGTCTTGTAGAATGAGTAAGTCTCTGACTTGGTAGCACCTGATGGTGCATATCTTCATGGTACATGGAGTTGACCCCCTGGTTGAATAGGTGGTCAACAAGGACTACCCCCCTTGGCTTCGCTAGGAGTTAGCCTAGACATAGGAATTGAGGATTAGGTGACAGCACCTTAACTCTCACTTCCCCCGAAGTACACACCGAGTGGATTGAAGATTTCTTTCACATCTCTCAGGTGTGTATAAGGCGGCAACAGGCACAAAACCGGTAGGCTTGTCCTCCTTGTGCTTTTGTTGAGGTTGCAAAGTATTTGGTTTATTTCTTATTTGTGCCTCTTGTCCTTAAGGGAAGGTTGAGTGGCTAGGTGCAATTATTTTATTTTCCAAGTCTTTTTACTTGCATTGATTTATTTTGATTACACTTTGCAAAGTGGTTTGGCTTAGCCAACCCATGCAATATTATAAGGCTTGCATTTCTTGTATATCTTGTTAATATCTCATTAAGTTGGAAAATAATCTTTTATCTTGAGTAATCTCTTGTTTCAAATGGGAATTAATCTTAGGTTGCAATCTATCTTCTTAAGTTGGAATTAATCATAGCTTGTAGCTTTAGGATTAGAAGTAATTTATATAGTTTAACTAGGCACCCATAACTGGTACAACTTTCACCATCAAAAAGGGTAACTTGTGGAGGCTACAGGGGGTGCTAAGTCGAGTACGACTTCACATCACTAGGTGCCCCCCTGCTTCAGCGTCCAAGCATTCCGGGTTGACCTGTGGAGCTAGGGAAGGGCCTTGCTTGCCCTTCTTTTTGAGCACCTAGCAATCATTTTGGTCAAAGCGGTAAGAGTTTAGGGGTAGACACATAGTCTAGGCTTGCATCCTCGCCTAGTTTAGATAAGGATTAAAACTCTTCTAAAATTTACTTACACAACCTTTACTTTTCAGTTCTAAACATCTTAATCTAAGTTGTGTATTCTTACTTTCTTGCACTTTACTTTACAAGCATTCATCTATCTTGCAAGTCAAGTTAATTTTCAGTTGGGCACATCTACTTTCAAGTAATATATCTCTAAAAGTTGTGCACCATCTTTATTTGGGTAATTTACTTTCAAGTCTATCTATCTCTAATGTTGCACATTATCTCTTTTGGGCAATTTACTTTCGAGTTCCTTCTTGCTTCATAAGTTGTGCACTAGCTCTCATTGGCAAGTTGCTTCCAAGTTTTTGTTAGTTAAGTTCTTTCATTGTGGATATCTCATGTTCATTGGTATATTTGGATCTAATTAGTCTTTAGTTTCTTATGTATAATTGTTGTTAGTTTCATTGTAATTTATCCTTGCTATCTTTCATTTGTATATTTCATCTTGTAATTATCTCAAGTGTAAAGTTATATTCTTATTTCATTGTAATTAGATCATTTAATTATTCTTTGTATTTTTGTTGTATAAACTCAATTGACCCCCTTTACCCAATCTTTAGGCACTAGTCTTAGTTGTTCTTTTAGGGAAAGGTCTGCTTGTCATTGAAGCTTTGCATTTGCATTGTTGCTTGTCATATAGGTTATTCTCCCCCTAACTTAATAAACTAAAATTAACTCCTAGATCACATTAATCAACTTACATAGTAAGTAGGGTCTACCCCCCCTTGGCTTCCCTAGGAGTAAGCCTAGAGGGAAGAAGTCCAAGTCGAGGTGACAATGGGTTTGGACTTAGGCATTGTGTTAGAGACACACCAAGTGGGTTAGAGACTTCTCCACGCTTGTAAGTGTGTATAAGGACGGAAATAGGACAGATTTGTAGTCTTATTAGGGATTCCCCCTTGTGTTGAAGGAGAGCCGACCTAAAGCGAGGAGGTCGATCATTAAGGTGGCATTGGGTGATGTCCTCAAGTTGCCCTAGGGTTTGTACTTGATGATTGGACTTATCTTTTGAAGTGCAGATTTTGTAGGTAACAAGTCTATTGAAAACTTTTATGGGAATTGATTTAGACGCAAAGCCTGAAAATTTGATTCTGCCAATTTCACAATGGCAGCAGGGAATCCAGCATGAGTATCTAATCTGTCACCTGAAATGAACAATGATAGGGAATATTCAAAATCTTTGAATGATGGTAGAAAACTGTATAAGGTTCCTTGATATCTGGAATTCCATTCATGGTTTGACTAATAGAGAGTACTTCATATCCATATAATAAATTTTGACATGACTTGGAATATTTTATAAAAGAATGAGAATCAACCCATGTCCTCTATTTCAGAAAACCAATATTAAGTTCATGGCTGTAAGTTCGATGGGCTCATTGTAAGCTTTCAAGGAAGAGATATAACATATCGAGATTTGAAAATAACTATTTATGATCTATTCTTTCACAAACATGGTGAAATGCATAGGCTCCCACAAGATGTCAAAGAAAAGAAAGTACCAACAGAGTGTACTACATGTCATTTATAAATAACTAATCTTTGACTGGTGTGAAGATTGTAAGACAACATAAACGATAGAGCTTAATCTTACTTACCAGTCGACGAGTTTCTTCTGGTCGTGGTGTGAAATCNAAAGAAAGTACCAACAGAGTGTACTACATGTCATTTATAAATAACTAATCTTTGACTGGTGTGAAGATTGTAAGACAACATAAACGATAGAGCTTAATCTTACTTACCAGTCGACGAGTTTCTTCTGGTCGTGGTGTGAAATCCTCCCTTCCATTTACCAAATCGAAATATAGAGGAGGAAGTTGTTCCACTAATGGGAGAACTTGTTTCAGAAGTGGAGGACTGAGATTTTCCAATTGTTTCAAAGCTATCTCTGCCTGCAATCACACATGAAAAATATTCTTCATTAAACTTTCACAACGTATGGAAACTCACAGCTCTTCAAAGACCTTAATTGGTGTAAGCACTGAAACAGCTACAACCAAAACCTAAAAATAAGAAAGTTCATAAGGTGTTTGGACAAATATTAGTTTTGAGGCCTAACTGAAGTTCTACATATTAAATTAAAAATAAAATTCGAATATAAGGGAAGGAAAAAAAGAGCAGTAGCACTAATACAGAATGACATCACATTGTAATAAGATGACCTAAATTGCAAATTATAATCACACAGAAAAGTGAAAAAGATTTATAGGAAAGGATGATTTGTAATTGCGAACTTCTTAGCAATAAATCACAAGTTGGTTTAAATGCATCCCATTTGTCTTTTATATTTTATTACGAATTCACACTGACTCCTTTTCTTATGATATCGAAGATTGAAAATCATAAATTTACTTCGTGTGGTATATTACATCAAAGACTTGATAAAGGAAGGCAACTTCAACAGCTCCTATGTGAATGTTTTTTCCTTTGTTTCTCCATCTACAAGGTCCTGCATTTGGGTCATGGGACGATATACCCAAAAAGTACATCTAAGAGACATGTTGCATACATGAACAAGATCACATCCAAAACTCACACAAAGTAGTTAACAGGTGCACTGATAAAGATTGCCCATACCATGGAAATCAGGAAGCACTATGTTAGTCTCCACACATACTTGACAAGGGATAATCTTGATGTACCATATTAACCTCAAGAGACATGTTTTATTTTTTACATCATTGTCAAGTTGTCTCTACACCCCTATTTGTGGTTGTATGTGTCAATACATGATATCTATGTTATTTTTCCTTTTTTTGGAGTAAAATACAAGGCAAACGTTTTACTTAAAATTAGGAACAACATTTTGCACATTACAATAAATACTTCCCCCATTTGGCAGGGAGACAATCTGTAATGATCCAAACTTGTTCTTACCTAGAGCATCTATAGAAAAGGATGAACCCATAAATATAATGTCCAAGGGACAAAATAATATTTAATAAAATATGAATGATACAACTAATGATTGCATGTCATCAAGAAGACTAGCATATATACTATGTGCTATCCCCATTTTGTGGATAACTAAGGAGATTATGTCTCGAGGCCCTCAGGTTGCAGATATGGAGTGTTGAGAGACTACATGACCAACAGTATCCTTTTGCACAGATGGAGACCCCCTCACCACCACAGACGGTTGCAGATTTCCAGATGGCATCCACCACATCAGCTGGCTTCCAGAAGGCAATGGGCCTTGCTCCATGAGGTACAAGTCAGTATTATGGTGAGCATCATTTCAATATTTAAGCCATTTCAGCATGGTGTATCTTAGATTGCTCTAGATTTCATGATATATGCTTGGACATTATGCCTTTTGCCCTGTTTCACCTTGGTGGTTGACATTGTGCCCTAGTAAGTGGTCTTCCTTGGGAATGGGTTTGCTACTAGGAACTCCCTTGAAGAGTCACCGTATCGTTCCCGACCATACTTACCACTTTCCATCACTACTCCCCCCTATTTCATTATCTCTCGAGATTTTAGGGTGTATTGACCCAAGAAGGGGTTGTCCCTCATTCTATGGGAAGAAGGGGTTGAGGGCCCAGAGGGATTGATGTTGTGTAAAAGATAAAAGCCTATGTATGAACCTTCTAGATGCTTCACCCAGGGATCACCCAAGAAAAAAATGAAATGCTTATCTTTGAGCAAAGGGGGACCCACAATGAAATATGATTAAAAATGCTTAAAAGGTTAGTTGAAGGATAGGAGGTCTCATCATGAGTCGGCCTATCACGTTCATGAATATCTAGTGGCATGCCATTACCATCATCTGGTCACCAAGCCAGAGTAATGGCTCTCCATTGCATAGCTGGGAGAAAGGGGTCTCATCACTAGCCAGCCTTCTCATTGCCACTAGGTGTTTGTGGGTGACATTGCCATTATCTGGACACCACGCCAGAGCAGTGGCCTTCAACCTTTCCTTAAAATTATGAAAGAATAAAGGAATGGCAAATAATGGGCTTGGAAAAAGTGCATTGCGAACGAAGGTACCACACACCCTCTACAAAGGCACCCATGAATGAGACACTACGACCTCTTGTATGTCATGAGCCCTATGCCCATTGAGTCTTGACCCCAACCAACTCACCCACGTTACATGGCTTAGAGAGGGATCTCTTGGAAACTTTCCTTGACCTAGGGCAAGATCTACCCAATAAGACACCTCGTCAACCCTTCCATATTCAAGCTTGACAAATCGCATAGTGTCTTTGAGCAATTAATTGTTTGATATAGTGATCATTGATGCACATGCTTAGGTGGCTCATTTATTGATTGGAATCACTTATCTTGATGTTATGACTTGAGATCCTTGGAGGGCGTGCTTATTTGTCTTTGCAGGACCTAGTTGGTGGACAGTTTTGGAAGAACAAGCCTAGCTTGGGCTTCCATGGGGTTGCAAGCCCACAGGTTGGATGCTAAGAGTCCACATGCTGGATCACAGGAACGAAGTATTGGAGACCTAGAAGATGATGTGGAAGAGAAAAGCTTCAGGTCATGAACAGAGAAAAGAAATTCAAAGATTCAGTGTTTCAGATGTGACAAGTATGGACACATTGCGAGAAATTGTCCTACCAGGAAGAAATGAAGACAACTTACATCCACTGTTGATGTTGATCCAGAACCACATCAGAGAGATGAAGACATAAAAGATGAAGCATTCTTCTTCATATCAGCACTCTCAGGTATGGTTCCTACTAATAGTGATATTTGGTTAATTGACAGTGGTGCTTCCAGACACATGACTAGATATAGAGATCATCTGACAAACCTTGTTGAGAAAGTCTCATCTACATGTTCTACTTGGAGATAATGCCAGATATATTGTGAAAGGAGTTGGAACTTCTACATTGCAACTAGATTCTGACATACCACTTCAGTTGAGTGAGGTACTATATGTACCTAGGATGAAAAGGAACCTTGTCTATCTTTCTGCCTTAGAAGATAAAAGCTACAAGGTTACCTTCTCTGAAGGAAAAATTCTTGCATGGCACAAGAACTAACATATGGATTATGCCCGAGTCATTGGTGTTCAAGAAAACAGTTTGCACAGATTGGTTGTATGACTAGTCCAGGCCCTGTTACATGATACTATCAGCTTGAGCGAGCTATGGCATTGAAGACTTGCTCATATACATTATAGAGCCCTTCTCGCTCTGGGGAAGATGGTAACATGGCTTCCAGAGATACATGTTCAGCATGATGGCGTTTGCAGAGATTGTGCTCTTGGAAAGAATGTCAAGGGGTCCTTCTTGAGCAATGTCAACATATCCAAGGGGATCTTGGACTTGATACATTCAGATGTTTGTGGACCCATGACTGTTGCATCCTTGAATGGATATTTGTACTATGTGCTCTTCATCGATGATCACTCTCAGAAGACGTGGATTTACTTCTTGAAGACCAAGGATGGAGTCCTTGCGAGATTTCAACAGTTTAAAGCTCAGGTTGAGAACCTGACCAGGAGGAGGATCAAGGTGTTGAGATCAAATAATGGAGGAGAGTACACCTCCAGGGATTTCAGTTATTTCTGTATTGAGGCAGGGATCAAGAGGGAGTACACCGTTCCTTATAACCCTCAGCAGAATGGGGTTGCAGAGAGGAAGAACATAACCATTATTGAGGCAACCAAAGCGATGATACATGATCAGAATCTACCTATGATTCTATGGACACAAGCATCCATGACAGCTCTATAAGTTCAGAACAGGAGTCCTCATCAGATTCTGAAGAACATGACTCCCGAAGAAGCTTTCATCGGAGTGAAGCCTGAGGTTGGACACTTCAGGATATTTGGGTGTCCAATATACATTCATGTACCCAAGGAGAAGAGGACCAAACTAGACCCTTCAGGCAGAAAGGGTACATTTGTGGGGTACAATGAATCTTCGAAAGCATATTGAATGTACATCCCTGGTCAAAGATAGATTGAGGTGAGAAGAGATGTCACCTTTGAGGAAGAGATAGCATTTCGAAGATCCAGAGAATCGCAGATGGAGATTAACAGCGAGATAGTACCTTCTCCCCCTTCAACAGTTTAGAGGGAGAGGGTCATTGATCCAATTGATCCAGTTGATCTCATAGCTCCAGTTGATGTTCCCAGGAACACTGCAGTAGGCCATAAAAGGCTTGCCTGGGCTTGACAGAGTCTACAGGAGGCAGAGGGACATGCAGCTCCTCGAGGTACATTCCGAGAGAGCAAGAGACCACAGAGATTTTCAAGCTATGTTTCAGCTATGAGCCACACCATTGATACTGAGCCTTCTTGTCATGGAGAAGCAGCAGGTCACCAGGTTTGGCAAGATGCCATGACCGAAGAGTATCAATCCATCATGAAGAACGATGTGTGGGATATTGTTCTGAGACCAGAAGGGAAGTCTGTAGTGACTTCCAAGTGGATCTATAAGATCAAACATGCAGCTGATGGAAGTGTCGAGAAGTACAAAGCGAGATTTGTGGCTAGAGGATTCTCTCATGTGGAGGGAATAGATTATGAGGAGACATTTTCTCTTGTTGCCCGATACACTTCCATCCGTACGATTATTTCTCTAGTTGCGCCCATGGGTTGGAGACTACAATAGATGGATGTAAAGACAGTGTTTCTCAATGGTCAAATTGAGGAAGAAGTTTACATCGAGCAGCCAGATGGATTCATGATACATGAGAAGGAGTCTCATGTGTGCAGGTTGAAGAAAGCCCTGTATGGACTAAAGCAGGCACTTCATGCTTGGTACGAGAAGATTGATGGATACTTGATGAGTTTGGGCTTCAGAAATAGTGTTGTTGATCCCAACCAATACTACCATATTGTTGGTGACGAGTGTCTGATTTTGGTCATGTATGTTGATGACTTATTCCTCACCGGTTCAGAAAGTCTTATTGTTGAATGCAAGTGTGAATTGACTTCTGAATTCGAGATGAAGGACCTAGGTATGATGCACTACTTCTTAGGACTAGAAGTATGGCAGAGAACTGATGAGATTTTCCTGAGTCAAGGAAAATATACAGTGGAGATATTGAAGAAATTCGGTATGATAGACAGAAGTCCATGCCTATGTTGAGATTTGGGTACCTTGGAAAGTGGTACCCTTGTGTTTGTGAGCTTCTAAACACATGAGGGAAATACTTTGTACCACGTACCATGTACTTTATGTCTAATTTCACTTTGACTTAGGAGATTTAAGTCAAAAGTGAAATTTGGTCATTTTAGGCTAATTTGACAATTAATTCACTTTGTGGGTGAATTGAGGGATATAAAGTGAAACTATGGAAACTTAAGTAAAGTGGGTTTTGAGTTGAGATTCATTTGAGATGATCTCAACCATTGACTTAGGATGAGATGAGATGATCTCATCCATTCACTTTCTAGGTTTCCTTATGCATCCTTAAGGAGGGCGCAAGGGCAAAGGAGAGCTCATTCCATTCACTTGTTTGTTCACTTGAGAAGATTTAGGAGAACCATGAGCTTGAGAATGGAGGCATTGGAAGAGGGCAACTTGGGCGCTTCCTTGCATGGAGGAGCTTTGGGAGCTAGGGTCCCTATTATTTGATGGTGATCATACTTGCTTGGAGGAGGGCGCACCATAGGAGGAGGGCACACCAGGGAGCATCTACAGTTGGAGGAAGTCAGATCTGAGTGTCTCAGTGGAGAGGTAGAATACCAGAGCACATTGTGGTGCAAGGTTTTCTTCTTCAGAGCATCCAGGGTCAAGGGCGCTTCACTTCAGTGGATTTGGCAACAAAAGGAGAGGGTGCACTAAGCTTGGGCGCATATCTCCTTGGATCCTTTGGCACAACTCGAGAGGAGCTTGCTTTGTATATAGGTTCCATCATATTGTATTTGTTGTTGTATCTCATGCTTTAGAAACCACTTATATATACTTCCATTCCAAACTGGTTTTCCCCGAGGGGAGTTTTATCCAGGGTCATGTTGACCAAAAATACCTGTGTTCATTTTCATGTATGCTACTGTTTAGAACAGCATTATTTCAGCTCTAAAAGATCTCTAGGTGTGTTATATAGCTTATGGTATGCATGTGCTAACATCTTGTGACAAAACTACATGCTAGAGCACCTTAATGGCCTATGTAACCGTAACGGAACAGCGAAGAAGTTACTGAACAGTTTGTTGTTATAAAACAACACCAAACCCTTGTTTAACAGTTGAAACTTAGAGCCAACTTGAGGTCAAAGACAGACCTAGTTGGCAGCCTATTAGGGCCTAGAAAATCTTCATCCTACACCGATGGTGATGGATCTGAAGAAAATGAACGAGGCTTTTATTGATTCAGGCAAGATTGATCCACATCTTTACCAACAGCTAATTGGATCATTGATGTATCTGGTTAACACCAGACCTCATATATGCTATGCAGTGAATGTACTCGGTCAGTTTATGATTCAGTCGAGACAGACTCACTAGATAGAAACGAAGCATGTGCTGAGATATCTACAAGGCACAGTTGGATATGGCCTGAGATATGCCTCCGGTGTAGACATGAGATTGCAGGGCTATGTCGATGCAGATTCGGCAGGGAGCGCAATGGACCAGAAGAGCACATTTGGTTGTTGTTTTACTTTGGGATCTGCCATGGTTTCCTAGTGCAGCAGGAAAATGAGCTCTGTGGCTTTGAGTACCGCAGAAGCAGAGTACATTGCATTATGTGTGGCATTCCGCGAAGTTGTGTGGCTTCGCAAGCTCCTTGCAGATTTATTTGGTCATGAGATGGATTCCACCATTATCCATTGTGATAGCCAGAGTTGTGTGAAGCTCTCAGAGAATCATGTGTTTCACGATAAATCGCAACACATTGAGATCAAATACCATTATATCAGAGATATGGTGCAGAGGAAAGCAGTACATGTGCAGTACCTTTCTACACATGAGCAGGTTGCAAATGTCTTCACCAAACCGCTGGCCAGAATGAAGTTCAAGTACTTCCGTGAGAGACTTGGCCTGGTGGAGAATGCCTCCCTAGCTGAGAGGGAGTGTTGTTGATTGCAGTTTCATGAAGCATCCTCCAGATCGTTCTCCTCTGGACTGAGTTGCGACATCTATGTGAGAGAGCCCACGTGTTGGGTGTGCCCATGTGATGGGTGTGCGTGAGAGTCTAGACTGAGTTGTGATGACGTGTGGTCTCTTGTCTACTCCTCTGGACTGAGTTGAGACAACTTGAGATGGTCTCCTGCCTTGTACTCCTCTGGATTGAGTTGAGTCGGCTTGAGATGGTCTCCTGCCTTGTACTCCTATGGACTTAGTTGAGTAGGCTTGGGATGGTTCTCCAGATGGTACTCCAGTGGACGCAATTGAGTTAATCTTTTGAGTGTGACGTCCCTGTGGGTGAGCACAGGTGGACGTGTCCCTAGTGGTTGAGCACTAGAGGATGAGAGAGATCCTTGTTACATTGTCTGAGAGTAAGATTTGTTATAACCCTAATTATATTGTGAAGGGTACAAGTCGGCCCCACCATGTGAAAGATAATTAATATTGTGTAAAGATTAATTATATTTTTGAGTTATAGAAGTCGGCCCTATTGTGCCAATAGACACACCTTTTGTTGTGTCGGGTTTTGTATAAATAAGAGTGGATCCCCATTGTGGATCTCACTCACTCACTTGTCATCTCATAATTTTCAGCAACACTTGTACGGATGAAGTGCACATCTCTTGGGCGCAAGTTTCTAGGTTTTGTCAGTACCCTCTTGTGTACTAAGGTCTATGGTGTGGGGGATCTTCTCTTGAGAATATAGCAAATGATTGTTGGGTTTTTTCCCAATATAAACTCGTGTTCTTGTGAATGGTTACTCTTCTTGTGATATTGGTTACTGCAGCACTTGTGTATGGTATTACTGCATTGTTTATGGTTCAAGTACATGCTAATTTGAAATAAACTACATGTGCATGAGCTAAGCATTAAAATTCAACCCATGGGATAATAATGTAATGGGTCAGCATGAGTCATATTTTGTTAGTTGCCTAGGACTTTATGATTAGGGAAGTCCTTTCATCGAGTGTTTTTTATCCTCAGGGAATTTTTAATTACCCTTGAGTTTTTCAACCATAATAATCCTCCAAAGTGGTGAACGGTGTTCTAATGATCGAGCCCTAGGGGTGACTAAGGTCTAGGAATGTTGTAAATGACCATGTTAGACATCTCCTAGAGTTTTGCGGAATTTCGTTAAGTTTTGATTTTTTTTTAGTTTATTAAAATTCTCCATTTAATGGGAATTTTAATTATTTTTGAGATAAAATGTAAAAATTTGGTCCTTGGGGATTTTGATAGGGGTGTGAGTACTCAAAACAAATGGCAGACAACCCCCTACACCCTTGGACCAAGTTTTGGCTCAATTGGACAAGTTTTGCTAGGTCTTTGTCCATGAGGAGTCAAAGTCAGTCTAAAGTCCGCATTTAATTGCTTTTAATTGGCTAAGGTAAAAAGCCAAAAAATTGTAAAACATGAAAAAAGACATGAGAGAGTGGGAAAGGTTTCCTAACCTTTTTCCTAAGTTGGAAAAGCATTTTTCAACTTAAAGAACCCCCCCATGCTTAGCCACAACTTGAAGTGATGACTCCCTAGAGGAAGTGCACCCCCCTTACTCTTCAACTTCGTAAAAAAATAAAACTAAGCCAAAAAGGTAGCTAAAACACTAAGTGCGCCCTCCTTGATGCCTAACTTCATTGTTGGGTTAGTGAAAAGGTGGTTTCCCCCTTCCCCACTCACCACCCAAACCTTAGACATAACTAAAACCCTAAAAGTGCGCCCTCCTTGAGATGATCTCCCCCCCTTTGATGGATTTCACTTGCAGCTCATCCAAGAGGGGTCTCTCTTCCCTCTCAAGTATAAAAGAATGCCTACCCCTCCTCTTTTACTCATCTATTCTCAAAGCAAGTTTATGCTGCCGAAATCTCTCCCACTCCTCTCTCTCTCTTTTTCTCATTTCTTCTTGTAAATCTTGCTGCAAGTATTTGCAGCAACATTTTTGCTCATTAATAGAAAAGATTTGGAGGATATCTATGGTGCATTCGGAGTCTTCTTGATGTTCTTCATGGTTCTTGTATGAGGTGATATTGCTGCTTTACTTTATAGTGTTTTTCTTGCTTGCATTATCTAAACTAGGAGATCCAAGCAAATTATTTTGCTTGGAGGAACTCATAGTAGTATTGCTATTGGTTTTAGTGAGTTATTTTATTGAAGTTGGAAAGTATTTTGCAATTTCTCTAGACATACTCACCTCCTTGTTGGTTTTGTAGCAAGTTCTCACATATTCGCAGGTCACAAAGGGTTTGAAGAAGCAAATTTCAGATCTGGAAATTTGCTTGTTCAACCAAGGGATATCTCCAATAAATTTATGTTATCATTTATGTCTTTTTCCATCCATTTCCAAGCATATTTCTGTTCTAAAGTAGTTCATAAAAGTTTATATACATGTTCAGATTTTTGTATTTAAATTTCTGTTTTGTTTGCTAACAGAAATTCACAAGTTTTCAAGTGTTTTGCAACAATTTCGAGCAAGCAATTACTTGCTGATTTTTGCATATTTTCGCCAGAAAGAAGGGGAAGTGTTGCCTATTTCGAATCTCAAAGCATTCAAGGGACCCTCCTTGACTTTGGATATCAACCCCTTCTCTTTCTATCTTTTTCTAAGCTTGCAAGTAGCCCAAGAGAGTCTCTTGGGCTTGCATTCTTTTTCAAAAATCCATTTTCTGTATTGTAAAATAGTTTAGTTTGGCTACACCTTGCAAAGTGATTTGGCTATGCCAATCCATGCAATATCGTAAGGCTAGATCTGTTTTTAGTTTCTGTTTTGTATCTATTTTTTTGCGCCACTTGTCCTTAAGGCAAGGTTGTGTGGCTAGCTTAGTTGTATTTTATTTCAAGTTAATTCTTTATTTTTCACCCACCTTGACACAAAAACGGTAGGCTTGTCCTCCTCCTTGTGCCATTGTTGTGAGGTTGTTTAGTCATTTAATTTACATTGTTTTGTCCACCTTTGTCCTTAAGGAAAAGTTGTGAAGCTAGGCCAGTGTTAACTTTCATTGCAAGTTATTTGATTCATAAATTTGTGCCTACACCTTGCAAAGTGATTTCGCTATGCCAATCCATGCAACATCATTAAGCTAGTTTAGTTTGATTTTGCTTTGGAAAGTAACCACACCTAGACTAATTAGGGGAGTAACTTATTTGTTTTGGGAAGTAATCATATCTAGTCTAATTAGGCACCCAACTAGTATCACTTTTTGTAGATTTTAATGACAAAAATCAGCAAGCTAAATTTTTTGTCAAACACTTAGCAACCTAGAGATAATTGTCTTTCATGAACTTCCAAAATGTCCCAAACCCATATTCAAAAATTATCATAAGCAGAAATACACGTTGCTAAGCAAATATGCAGCGGAAATAAACACAATGGACAGCATTCAATAACCCATAAAACTCAGAAATTTAGGCAAATGCCAGGGAAAACCCCAATGTGGGGAAACCCAACGAGATAGAGAGAGATCTTATTATTCAGCTTCAGGAAAGTACATAACAGTAGCAAAATCACATTTCCGGCCAAGAGAAATCACTTACAACACCCAAACTGTCCCACCAAAATCTGCCTTGATTTTCGTGCCAAGAACGTACTATTGTACGGCCCTCCTAGAAATTGCAGCACCTCCAAAACTGTGCTAACAGCCTGCTGTATGGCCCAGCAGCAGCAAAAACTCCTTGAAAACTGTGCCAAGTCCCGCCTCGATTTTCGTTCCCTTTCCCCTTGCTATACAAACTGTACGGATCCGTACAGTACGGCCTCCAACAATAGAAAATTCACTCAACTTCAAAACATAAATTCTTCCTTGGGATTTGTGCCCTAGTTCTCTTGAAAAACGTGCCCTCTTTGCTGCCCTCTTTCCTCTCTCAAGCTTACTCAGAAATCTCTCATGCTCCTTCTCTCAATATGTCTTGCACACTACCCAATGCATTCTTTTATAAATCTTAAAATGACCCTTTCCCTCCAAAGTGTCTTTTCACCTTCCCCAACCCTAAATCTAAAGGGTAAGATTAGATCTTGCCTTTTTCAAGATCAAGGGTCGTGATCTATTCCCTCCAAAATGAATCACTTAAAATATTAAAGTAATTTCACTTTATTACGTAAGAGTACTTTATGAAATAAAGTCACTTTAAAATTATAAGGTACACTTTATTAAAAAGTCACTTTAATAAAAGAACCACTTTATAAAGACTTTATAAAAACTCATTACAAAGTTAAGTGCCTGGTAGTGTTAATATAAGGTTACATTCACATTCAAGACAAAATATGCGGAGTACCTCCTGAGCTAAAAAGCTAACACTCCCTCTTAGCGAGGGAAGTACTCGTTGCCATCGCTATCATCTGGTTCCATCACACTGTGCTCTGTAGGAGCTCTCTCTGAACCCGGAGCCATTTTCAACACCTGCACAGAACTCGAACTAGAAGATCTTCTCCTGGCAACAACTCGGAACCCTGAGCTCACTTCATCCTGAGCATTGGTTCGATCAACCTGGCTGAGCCTCCTGCCAGTGCTCAGAAGAGACTCGCTCTCTTCTCTCGGAATGCGAGACTGAATCCTTGGCACCACCGCAGTCTCAAGAGCCTCCTCACACTCCTCATCCGACACTAAATCATACACTGAAGGTAGTCCTCTCAACATATACAACCTGTCCACCCGGTTACCAATCAGCAGCAGCTCTGCCGAGTCCACTCCCTCCCTATAGATAAAGACATGTTCCCTCTTGAACAATACGCAATATCATACATCCTCCAAGGCTGAGACAGAGAGCAAGTTAACCCTCAACCCTGGAACAAAGAAAACTCCATCAAGCTCCAAGAGTTCCCCAAACTCGAGTTGGAATCTAACACTCCCAACTCCATGTACAGCTCTAGCCATACCACCTTCATTTACCACCTGTCGGTCAGGACCAGTCTCTGTGATATTAAGGAATACTCGCCAGATTCCTATCATGTGGCAAGAGGCTCCACTATCCACAATCCATCTGATATCACCTCCAAATCCTCCGCTGTCGACACTGGAAACTAGCGTAACCAAAGAAAATTCCTGTCATACCTGGAAGCAAAGTCCTCCATGGTTGTTGTAGCAGCTGTCTCGGGCCCTTCTGGTTCCTTCTTCTTCTTCTTTCTCTCAAGACAACGAGAGGCAAGGTGCCCCAACTGGTTACAACAATAGCATCTGACTTTACTCAAGTCCCTTCTGGAACTTCCTTTCTTCTTGCTCTTTGCAATAAGAGAAACATTCTCGTCAACTCCATCTGTCTTTTGTTCACTACTCTGAGATCTTTCCCGGATCTCCTCTTGAGTGAAATCATCCCACGGTCTGCTCCAATCTGGTAGATGGTCACGTCCCACCACACACTTCACGAAAACTTCCCATTCTTTGGTGAAGCCATTTAAGGTTATCCTCACCAACTCAGAATCTGATATGACCTCTCCAACAGCAGCCAGCTCATCTTTTACTTGAGCTACCCAGGTAAGATAAGAAAAGACACTCTCCTCCTTACCCATCTTGGTATCATGCAGCTTAGCCTTCAAGGCCATCTTTCGATTCTCATTCTTTGCTCAAACAAGTTCTTAAGTGCATCCCACATCTCCTTGGCAGTCTTTTTCTCAGCCAAGTGTGGGATAAGGTGATCCTTCACCCCATCCAGAATAATCTTCTGAGCCTAAGCCTCCTTGATCTCATGCAAGTCCAAAGCAACAGGATCTGTTGTGGGAGTTGCCACAACAGAGTTAACATAGTTCCAAATCTTGTTCTCCTTGAGAACAGCTGACAATCGGACCTTCCACTGCAAATAGTTGGAAATGTCATCCAACCGATCCTCAAATCTAATGTTTGTGGCCATATTCCCTGTCGCAACTCAAGGAAAACAATCACAACCTTTCCCTCTTCAACTTTGCCCAAAAATCACACTACCCACTGCCACTCAGAGCCCAAGCTCTGATACCATGTAGATTTTAATGACAAAAATCAGCAAGCTAAAAATGTTGTCAAACACTTAGCAACCTAGAGATAATTGTCTTTCATGAACTTCCAAAATGTCCCAAACCCATATTCAGAAATTACCATAAGCAGAAATACACATTGCTAAGCAAATATGCAGCGGAAATAAACACAATGGACAACATTCAATAACCCATAAAACTCAGAAATTTAGGCAAATGCCAGGGAAAACCCCAATGTGCGGAAACCCAACAAGAGAGAGAGAGAGAGAGAGATCTTATTATTCAGATTCAGGAAAGTACATAACAACAGCAAAATCACATTTCCAGCCAAGAGAAATCACTTACATCACCCAAACTGTCCGACCAAAATCTGCCTCGATTTTCGTGCCAAGTTCGTACTGTTGTACGGCCCTCCCAGAAATTGCAGCACCTCGAAAACTGTGCCAACAGCCTATTGTACGAATTGTTCCGTACGACCTAGCAACAGCAAAAACTCCTCGAAAATTGTACCAAGCCCCGCCTCGATTTTCGTGCCCTTTCCCCTTGTACGGACTATACGGATCCGTACAGTACACCTCCAACAGTAGAAAATTTACTCAGCCTCAAAACATAAATTCTTCCTTGGGATTTGTGCCCTAGTTCTCTTGGAAAACGTGCTCTCTTTGTTGCCCTCTTTCCTCTCTCAAGCTTACTCAGAAATCTCTCATGCTCCTTCTCTCAATACGTCTTGCACACTACCCAATGCATTCTTTTATAAATCTTAAAATGACCTTTTCCCTCCAAAGTATCTTTTCACCTTCCCCAACCCTAAATCTAAAGGCCAAGATTAGATCTTGCCTTTTTCAAGATCAAGGGTCATGATCCATTCCCTCCAAAATGAATCACTTAAAATATTAAAGTAATTTCACTTTATTACATAAGTGTACTTTATGAAATAAAGTCACTTTAAAATTAGAAGGTACACTTTAATAAAAGAACCACTTTATAACAACTTTATAAAAACCCATTACAAAGTTAAGTGCCCGGTAGTGTTAATATAAGGTTACATTCACATTCAAGACAAAATATGCGGAGTAACTCCTAAGCTTAAAATCTAACACTTTTACCATCAAAAAGGGTGACTTGGGACGCTACAGGGGGTGGAAGTCGGGGACGGCTTCACGGCACTAAGTGCCCTCTCTACTTGAGCTTCCAAGCATTCTGGATTGACCTGTGGAGCTAGGGAAGGACCTTGTCTGTCCTTCTTCTTGAGCACCCAACAATTCTTTTGGTTGAAGGGGTAAGAGGTAGGGGTAGACACATAGTTTAAGCTTGTATCTATCACATCTAATCCCCCTAACTAAAGAGAGACTTAAAATATTCTAAAATTAACCTACTACATTCACAACTTTGGCACTCTCAAGTTCAATTATCTTTTATGTAAGTTGTGCATTTTTACATTCAAGGCTATTTACTTTCCATGTATTTTATTTCCAAAGCATTTTCATTTTCAGAGTAACTTCACTTTTCAAATTGTGCGATTTTACTATCAAAGTTGTTCAATTTTAAAGTTGCGCAATCTCTCTTTCGAGCACTTAATATTCAAGTTACCTCTCCTATTTGTGAATATTTCATGTATTAATGATTCACTGCTCATTGGGTTAATATTCTTTATTCTTTTGGATATAGTTGTCTAATCATTCAGTTGTTCATTTCATTGTATATATATATATCATGTTGTATTTCAATTTGTAGATAACATTCATAATTGGTTTAAGTGCAAAGTAATTTCTTTTACTCATTGTGGATGTCCCATAGCATTGTTTATTTTTTGTACAATTGTAATTTGTTGTATCTCTCTTTGACTCCATTTATTTATCTTTAGGCACTAGTCTTAACATTATTTAGTGAATAAGGGGTGTGCTTGTCATTGAAGAGTTGCATTGCATTGACTGCTTGTCATTTGGGTTGGGTCTCCCTAATCCAAGAATTAAAATTAACTCCTAGATCATTTAACCAACCTTAACATAGTTAAGTAGAGTCTACCCCCCTTGGCTTCCCTAGGAGTGAGCCTAGACGGAAGAANTCAAAGGACACACCAAGTGGGCTAGAGACTTCTCCACGCTTGTAGGTGTGTATAAGGACGGTAACAGGGAGTGTTATCCCCCACTTTCAGGGATAACTAGGAGATTATGTCTCGAGGCCCACAGGTCCTAGACATGTTGTACCGAGAGCCAGATCGACTTGAGCATGGCCCTGGAGGGCCCATCTTTTCTCCCTTTTAGCGCCTTCACTTTGTCAACAGCAGCAGCAACATCCATCACCTTCGGCTTGGTCCTATATCAGAGATGGTTCTTGCTCCACAAGGTAATGAGTTCGGGTATCATGGTATGTGTCACTCCGATCCTCAAAAACTTTTGAATATGTGCATTTGATTCCTTTGTTTCTAACAGGTGCTTGGATCTTATGCTTGTCCACTTGACCATGTCTGGGGGGAATGACAGGATGCCCTAGCAAGCCTGTGTCCATAGGTTTTGAGTTGCCACTGGGGGGATTTCTGAAGAGACATCGTCCATTCCCGTCACACATACCACTTTCCATCTTATTTCCCGCTCACCCATCCTGTTACCTTGGTCTGGGCATAGGTTTGATCATTTAGGGGTTGTACCTTACCTTGTGGAAAGAATTGGCTAAAGGCCTCGGGGGTAAAAGTAGCTGACAATAAAAGCCTAAGAATAAAACCTCAGGATGCTTCAGCCAGGGATCCCCGAGAAAGCAATAAAAGGCTTCTCAGCAAAAAACAGAAGGACCCGTAGAAAAATAAATCAAGACCTAGTTGAAGGATGAGGGGTCTCATCACGAGCCAACTCATTACGTCCATGGATGCCTAACGGTATGACACTACCATCATCTGGTTACCACGCCAGGGTAGTGGCTCTTGGTTGCATAGACAAGAGAAAGGGGGTCTCATCACGAGCCAGCCTTCTCATTTCTGTGAAAGTACTTGTGGGTAATATTGTCACTTCTGGTCACCAAGCCAGGGCAATGTCCCTTAACTAAATTCTTGAGAGAAAAAGCAATAAAAAGATAAAAAACAATAAGACAAGACCTGGTCAGAGGATAGGAGGTCTCATCACGAGTCGGCCTATTAGTTCCATGAGCATATAGCGGTATGACACTACTAGCATCTGGTCACCACGCCAGGGTAGTGGCTCTTGATGGCATAGCCAAGCGAAAGGGGGTCTCATCACGAGCCAGCCTTCTCATTTCCGTGAAATGTTTGTAGCTAACATTGCCACCACTGGTCACCAAGCCATGGCAGTGTCCTTTGATTAGCATCTTGGAAAAAATGAAGATTAAAAGGCATGACTGGGCTTGGAAATATTTGCATCCATGATAGATACAGCTCACCCTCCACAAGGGCACCCACCGGTAAGCCATCCTTGTTATCACTGCACCTCTTGCCTAGACATCCCCATCCACTTCACCTACTTACATGACTTGGAATTGATCCTTTTCGGGAACAACCCTTTTCCAATAGACTCTATCCCAATAGGACGTCTTGTCACTTTCCCCAAACTTGTATTGCAGACTTGTATAATCTCTTTGAACACTAGACTGGGGTAAAGGGGTTTTATGCATATGTTTAATAAATATTGATGATTAGATGTGATTGACATTGCTATGATCCCTGTGACTTATGAGCCCATGGAGGGCGTAGCTGTTGATGTGCAGGATCATTCCTGACGCACAGGTATCGATGGACAGGTACACATGGGGAGATGATCAATTTAGACCTCCATGGTGCTGAAGAGCCCACCCAATGGATGTTGAGACCCCAGCAGGGGGCAGAGACAGGGCAGAGTGTTTGTACCAGGGAAGAGCAAAAGAATCCACCAGAGGCAGCTGAGCAGACCTGTACCTAGGGGGATTGAGCCCTCTCCACAGGAACATTGGCCTTGGAAGGCCCAGGACGTCTCCCAGGAAGCCCATGACGTCACCCAGCAGTATGGACGTCTTGGGAGGCAGATATGGCAGTATTGGCACATGTGGCAGCTTGGAGAAGCCCAAGGAGGGCTAACGTTTTTCTCCAGAAGGCTGCATTTGCCCTGGAAATGGCTAACGTCGCCCCAGAAAGGGGATGACGTCTCTCTGTTGCTTGATTAGGGTTTAATTTTCAAACATTTAATGTAAAACAGCATGATTTTAGTATTTTGGCCTTGTCGGCCTTTTCATGACCTAAAAAGTAAATTTAGGTCATTGTATTGTATAAATTGAGGGTTTTTACCTTCATTTTTTCATCATCTTTCACTCACTCATTAGTGAGGTCTGAAACTTGCGCCATTTTTGGGGTGATTGGCTGAAATTGTGAGGCACACTTGTTGAAGGAAGACTTTTTCTTGGCATTTTGGCATTTCTCTTGGTGGAAGGTATTATAACTAGGGTTTTGCTATTTGATTTCTTGGTTAAATGTAAGTGAATTTCTGCAAAACTTCTTAATTGAATGATTGTAGTGTT
Source organism: Picea sitchensis (assembly GCA_010110895.2). NCBI lineage: Eukaryota > Viridiplantae > Streptophyta > Pinopsida > Pinales > Pinaceae > Picea > Picea sitchensis. Next base: position 3,549 of record SNQJ01S0138644.1, on the reverse strand, counting down.
ATTTTTTTGTATTTATTATTATAATTTGTTGAATCAACCCTAGGTGACAAGCACACATTGAAGGTCCTTGTCTCATGTCCCTACCAAGGTCTTAAGCCATTTTATTTGTTGAAGTGAGATAGAGCCTTGCCTTAGCAACACTCTATTCTTTCTTTCCAGCCTTTTGATTTGTTGAAGAGGATAGAGCCTTGCCATAGCAACACTCCATCCATCTTCTTCTTGCTAGCCGTTTTTCTTATTTGTTGAGCTAAGAAGGAGAAAATGCACCAAGGCCTAGTTCCCCTACACCTTGGTGAGCCGATTTTCCCTAGGGTTTGCCTAGTAAAGCCTTGCTTTAGCAACATGTTGCTTACAAACCCTCTTGTCTTACCTCCTATCAACCATTATTTAAGCTAGTCGTTGCCATTAGGCTAAGGAAGGAGGAGAGAGCACTGAGGCCTAGGTTTACTACACCAAAGTGAGCCTCTCTCCCCTAGGGTTTCATCCTTGAGGCCTTGCCATAGCAACACGTCAAGGTTTAACTCTCTTGTCCTTAGTTTTACCTATTTCACTTGATCCTTCAGCTTTTGCATCCTCCTTTTGACTCCATATACCCTAGGAACGCATTGATCTAAGACCACATATGTTGAGTAACTTGATCATACAAACTTCTAATACTTTGAACAAACCCTAACCATACTAACCATAGCCTAGACTAATTCTACTAACCCTATTGTTGTCGTCTTCTTTCATGCTATAAACACCTTATATGCAGCACTTATTTCATCTTTAAAGCAATTGAATGGTTGGCTAAGGCATTATTTCTGAAGTGTTGACATTGTTACATTGAATGCCATTAGCATTTATTATGAAGTGATATTGTAATCATTGCTATTGTACAACTTTGATTTGCTTCATCAATAATATTGTTTATCAATTGCTTATTATCAGAAAGTCATTATATGAAGTACTAACTAGCAAGCAAACTTGCACATGTAGTTTCATTGTTGCTTTGTTCTCGGGCAGGGATACTTCTTGGTTATACTTCTGGTTATCTCTATTGGCTATAAGCCGGAATTTCTGATCAGGTGGTGACTTGTGAGGGGGAAATTATCTTTTATCCTTTAACCCTTTTGCCTTCTCAAAACCCCGGGTCACCGGGGACGTCTCCCCTGGGCCTTACCTCCCTAAATAGAAAGAACCTTCCCATCGAGGTGACAGTGGGTGGGATTGGTTCAGTTACGTCACTATGACCTCTTTTCAACCATCTATTAACCTAACTGCAAACTGTGCAATAACAAGGAGTAAGACGATTTACACCCCCAAAGAGGTTGTACATCTAGCTCTTTCTTTGCTTGACTCCATTAACCCATTTTTTAAGGCACTAGTCATTTACTTGTTGCATGGGAGAAATAAATTGTTGCCTTGGTAAACGTGAAATTTTCAAGTTTTAAGATTATCTCTTTGGCAAAGTGTTCTTTGAGCCTTTGGCTCCCTTGCCTCATTGAGGCATCCCCTTTCAACCACAACTTCTTGCTGTTGTAGTAAAACTAACCTACAGCCTGTTATCCACCAGGTTGCACAAGCTGGATTTCCCGAAGAGCCGCCAAAGAATGAGCAATGCTCATACATGCAGAGTTCAGTGATTCAGCAGGCCCTGAGAAGGCCCCTTTTCCCGCATTTCCACTACTGTAATAAATGTTTTAAGTATGAGAGAATGTAAAAGGCTAATGGCCACCCTTGATCTGGGAGTGAGCACATACTCCGGAGTGTTTTTTCACTTGTTAATTATTTTTTCTCCTTACCTTAGTGAGAAGATTAAATAATTTCTAAGTTTTTTCACTCGGAAAAAGACTTGCTCCAAAGCCGAAGTATGTGTTGACAAGCAAGTCTCGGCATGGAAAATCCAATGTCTAGTGTCAGAATGTATATAAGCTCATACTAGAACATAGTGTCCGGGTTATTTGGAAATTACGGCTAAGTCTGATAGGTTTATTTTTTAAGTTTTAGCGAATTAATTAAATTCCCGCAAAATTGGAATTTATTAATTCTGAGTCAATAAGTGTAAAAATATGGCATCAGGTATTGTCAGATGCCATATTTACAGTCGTTTTCAAGTCCAGAGCATGATGTAAACCCCTATTTCCCATCTTTCGAGGCAAAAAAGCGATTATTATTGCTAAAAAGATCAATTTTACTCGAAAAGATGGAAAAGGGGTAATTAATTGAGTTTCCTAAATTTTAGGAACACTGGGAACATACTTTAAAGTTTGTTTTAGGTGCCCCTAGTTGACTAAACATTAAATTGAGTCAATTAAAGGGGGAGGTCGACCTAGTGGGATGACATGGCATTGGGAGGAGTTCCAAATAAAGGAACTCAACTCCTAGGTGGCTCCTCACCTAAATCCTCACGTACCTCATCCCCTTTTTCCTTTAATCACTCGTCCCACTCGTGTGTAACTTCCCACTCCCTCATTCGCTCCACTCCCTTCAACCCTTACGTAACACCTCCTCTCCACTCTATGTTCACTCCCCCTTCCTATGCGTAAGCTCCTACATCATCTCTACGTAACCCTCTACACTCACTCATACGTAATTCACTCGTATTACACTCACTCATACGTAATTCACTCGTATTACACTCTCCCTCCTCACTATACTCTCACGCCCTTACCTCTACTCTCCTATACGTAAGCTTCCCTTCACTCTCACTTCTCCCTCACGTCATCTCCCACTCAACTCTTAACTCACTCCCCTTTACCATACGTTGATTCCCTCTCATCCTACGTCACTTCCCTTTCCCCTTAATCACTCGTCCCATTTCCCACGTTGTCCCCTTCACTCATGCGTGATTCCCTCTCCATCTCCCTAAGTTAACTCCTTCATATCCTCACGAGTCCCTCTTTTCCTAAGTGCGCAACTCCTCCTCTCATGCACCTACCTGTTGAAATAATGTAACTGCGAAGAGCATTCTTATTATTTTTTTATTGGATTAAATCCCCATTGTGGATTAATCATGTCATTATGATTATTTTTATTATTAGATTAATCCCCATTGAAGATTAATCAAGTTGGTAATTGTATAAGGACCAAATCCCCTTTTGCGGATTGGTCATCGGACAATTATAATGTGCAGAATAAGAAGTCGGCCCCAGCAATTATAATGAAAGGGCCAGATTTAATTATTAGTGGATTTACCCACCCAGTGTGAGAGGTCGGCACTGCCAGATGGTGACTCTTCACACGTGCCAGATTGATATAAATAAGAGGCTAGCGCCTCACTTCTAACACACACTTCACTTGCTCATTCTCTTATGAGGCAAGTTGCATTTTCAAGTCGGAGAGAGGAGAAGAAGGGTGGCGCNTACCCACCCAGTGTGAGAGGTCGGCACTGCCAGATGGTGACTCTTCACACGTGCCAGATTGATATAAATAAGAGGCTAGCGCCTCACTTCTAACACACACTTCACTTGCTCATTCTCTTATGAGGCAAGTTGCATTTTCAAGTTGCAGAGAGGAGAAGAAGGGTGGCGCATCTCTTGGAGGAGGATTTTCTGTATTGGTTGAGTT
>SNQJ01S0138643.1:22257-39471 GCA_010110895.2 Picea sitchensis | reverse complement strand
TGATGAAGAACATTTACATCACTTGAAGCAGACTTTTGAGAAATGCAGGAGGTACGATATATCACTTAATCCTAAAAAGTCACATTTTGTCATGGAGGAAGGAAAAATTATGGGACACATTGTTTCACCTGAAGGTATTAAAATAGATCCTGAAAGGGTAAAAGCTATCGCTCAGATAGACATTCCGAGAAACAATAAGTCTATTCAGTCTTTCAATGGTAAAATTAATTTTTTAAGGAGGTTTATACCTAATTTTTGCAGAGATTATCAAGTACATTACTGACATGTTGAAAAAGGATGCAGTAATTAAGTGGATATCAGAAGCTAAAGAATCTTTTGAGAATATCAACAAGGCTCTTGTTCAAGCACCTGTTCTCATCAGTCCAGATTACTCCAAAGAATTCATGAGTTTTTCAGTTGCCTCAGAAGATACCATAGTTGTTGTTCTTCTGCAAAGAAATGAGCAAGGATATGAGCATCCCATATACTTCTTCAGCAAAACTCCCAGAGACTCTAAACTGAATTATGAAATAATGGAAAAACAGGCATATGCCCTGGTAAAGGCTTTAAAATATTTCAGAGTATATATCATTCAATCTGAGATCACTACTTATGTGCCAAGCAGTGCAGTCAAAGAAGTCTTAGTTCAGCCTGATTGTGAAGGAAAGAGAGGAAAATGGATAACGAAAATCCTGGAGTACAACCTAACTATAAAGCCAACTCGGTTGATAAAAGTTCAAGGCCTTACCAAATTAATGACAGAATCAAATTGCAAAGCAATTGGGTTGTACCATATTTCAGGCAAAGCACGGGGTTTGTCATCCCAGATTGGAGAAACTAGCTCACAGGTAGACAGCAAGTATGTTTCTTCACCATGGTATAAGGATATTGTATTTTTTCTGTTGAATCTTCAATCCCCTCCAGAATTGGATAAATCAAAGATCAAATCATTAAAATTAAAATCAGTAAAGTATTGCATTATTGATCAGATTCTATTTTGGAAAGATCCTCATGGTATCTTGTTGAGGTGTGTTGATGAAGAAGAGGCTAAAATTTTTTTTTGTGATCTACACCATGGTGTTTGTGGATGTCATCACCATTGGAAATCTACTTCTTTTAAGATTCTCAGGGCAGTCTATTACTAGCCAGTTCTGTTCTCAAATAATTTTTCTCAAGTTAGGGCATGTGAACCATGTCAGAAGTTTGCTGGAAAGAAGAAACTTATGTCTCTTCCTCTGAAACCAATCATCACTCATGGACCATTCCAATAGTGGGGATTGGACTTCATCGGGGAAATCAGTCCTTCATATTCTAGACAGCATAAATGGATCCTTACAGCCACGGATTACTTTACAAAGTGGATTGAAGCAATTCCAACTCGGAATGCAACAGACAAGGTAATCAAGGAATTTCTTGAAGGACATATATTTTCTAGCTTTGGTTGTCCTAAAAAACTAGTCACTGATCACGCCCAAGATTTTAAATCCAACTCCATGATTGACTTTTTCAATAAGTATAACATCAAATTGGTCCATTATACTCCTTAATACCCCCAAGGAAACGAGTTAGCAGAGTCCTCCAATAAAAGTCTGATAAGGATTATCAAAAAACTACTTGCAGAAAATAAAAGGTCATCAGATTCCAAGTTAAATTTTCCCCTATGGGTTGATCGTATCAATAAAAAGAAATGTATTGGGACCTCTCCTTTTCAGATGGTGTATGGGATAGAATCTATTCTTCCAACTCAATTGGGCTTACCAGTCTTATAATTTTTCCAAGAAGAGTTAGAAGAACCCAACGATCTCCAAAGGATAATTTTTCAGATGATTGAGGTTCAGCAGGTCAGAGAACAAATGAATCAAAAAGCTGCTTCTCACCATAGAAAAGTCAAAGCCACATTTGATAAAGGAACTAAGAAAGATGTTTTTAATGAAGGATATTTGGTATTAAGGTGGGATGCTAGGAGAGAGGATAAAGAAAAACATGGTAAGTTTGATAACCTATGGTATGGTCCTTTCAGGATAGCCAAGGTAATGGATAATAATATGTTTCTCCTACATAATCTAGATGACACATAAACTTTTGGGGGCCCAGTGAATGGGAGGTTTTTGAAACACTATTTTCTATAAAGACTCGTCAAGGTTTCATCTTGTATAATAGGTTTTTTCTTTCAATAAAGAGTCCATATACCCAATGGACTTGTTTTTATACAGTTGTGTTGTGAATAAAGGTTGACAGATGCAAGGATATTAGTGAATCAAAAGTAAGGAAAAGGCATTGGTCTACAGTTCTTGGAGTTTTATCATCAAAACTCCACCCCCATAAGGAGCCAATGTTAGTCTCTAATTTTGTTCTTGATTTAGTGAGAATCCCTAATCCTAAGCCCTCCTTGCTTATACCTCATTGCTTGATTTCATTAGACTTTAATCTTTGGTTTGAGTTTGTTATGATTTGCATTTTTAGCATTTTTGAATAATTTGTCTTAAGTTTGAAGGTTTAAGACATGGATTAATGAGATTTCTCACATCATTTGCTTATTTGAATTTTGAAAATTTGAATTATTGTCAAGTCATTAACAACGCTATAGGAATAACATTATTCCTGTAGCGCTAAAGTAATCATGTTGTGACATGCACCAGCCATCCAAATCTTGTCATGATCACATGAATCATGGACAAAAGACCTGCATGTACTCCACGATCTCGCTTGAAAACAATGATGCAGTTTGAACCGTTGCATGAATGAGATCACTATGTACCTGCAAGGACCTGTATCAAATCAGTTCCATTTCCACTATCATTATATGACACTATCATCTATTATTCTAATCCATTGGATTATGTGCACATATATCCATTTAAAGAAATCATTATGTAGTAATAGTTACAGATTTTAAATTCATGATTTCCAACAGCACCGAGTTACAACAGTGTATCATCGACATGGCACCAAAGAAAGGTAGGAAAATTTTCAAGTTGGAACCTGAGGGTACTGAGCTACTTGAAGTGTATCCACATATGGCACAAAGGTTCAAGAATGTTGGTTGGTTCGAGTTATTTACCACTTTCCAGGGGCATGACGAACAAGTGTCCTGATGTTTGCACAGAACTTCGATGGCTTCGAAGTGGTGATCGGTAAATTGTTGATGTTGGTGATGGAACAATCCATCGCCAAATATGGCATATTGTCGATTGGGGGAGAACGATGGTGGAAAAAGGAGCACGTGGTCATGAATTTTTTGAACCAATTCTTGCTACCAAATAGGCAGAACCCAGATTGGAAGAAAGGAGTCCCTCATATTTGGATCAGGGAGGAGTGGCATACCGCTCTGATCATAATTCACAGGTATATCACCTGTGAGGGTAGATTCTCAATAGTTTACATCTACCATATTAGTTTATTAATGCATATCGATGGAGACTATCTACCATACCTTCTATTAAAAAGCCTATCGAAGATGTCAAAAAGGGTACAGTCTCACCCTACCACGGACAAAGGTAGCCTGTTTCATCAAGTTTTAATTAAGACACTGGTCATTTCTACTTTGGGTGAAGTACAAAAACCATGGAATTGGTTGATCCAATCCCTAAATCCTGATCCACATCCAAGCAAACAAAAAAATGGCAAAAGGAAAAAGGAAGTTACACAGAAACAGAATCTCACAGTTGATGAATTCACAATCAAAGAGGAAGTATCTGCCACTAGGGTGACAAGGACCAGCAAGAGAAAGAAGAAGACTCAACAAATTCCTTATGATACTCATGTAGATGAAAACGAATAAAAATCCACCACTGGCATAAGTAAGAGACCAAAATTTGATGTAGAGATTGAAATGTTTTCTGATGCAGAAATGTTTTATGATATGGACATTAAAATGGAAGAAGATTCAGATGAAGATTTCAATATAAGCTCAATTAAATATATGGTCATGCATAAACAATAAGAAACCAATAAGAAAGGTGCCACAGCCAAAAATAAGGGGAATAAATCTACATCGATGTCTAAATACCCTAGGAGGAACTCAACTAAGGTTGCCAACAAATACAGGTTGAAGTCAAAAGCTATGTTTGACCCATCTATCAAAGAGGAAAATGTTATAGTCATAGAAGACCATTCTAAGGACTCAAAAATAGGTGTCAAAGAAAAGGCAAAAAGACTTCCAATACACAGGAAAACAAAAGAGGATAAAAACTTGGGGAAAATAATAGTAAGGGAAAACAGGTTGCTAAATATTCTACAAGACCTATAACAAGAGCTACTACCATATTATCAAGAGTTGAAGCACTTGCTAAAGGTGCTAGTAGGATTTATAAAAAAAAAGATAGTAACCCTGTAGACTCAGACCATATATCAGATATTCTAGAGGCCATGGACTTGGATATCTCAGATGATGATCACAGCTCAGGATTAGCTTCTAGATACCAAATTAAACTGAGAGAACCTAAAGCTTCCATAGATTTAAACAAGCCTACACCTATAGAAGAGTTTCCAGAATTCAAGGTCAAGGTCAGAGGTGATAAAGAGAAGATCAGAGAACTTCAGAGAATGGTGAAGCAGTTGAAGAAGGAAAAGGCTCAAGTAGAGAAATGGAGTGTCAGGCAACAGGAAAGGATACAAGGGTTCAAGAATAAGAAAAGGGAGAAAAAGCATTGCTCAAAGAGCTTAGAGAATCCAACTTCAAACTTTATTGGCACAACATTGTACTCACCACTAAGTTGAAACAAAGGATTGCTAAAGCTAGCGCTATTATCATATCATGATAGCCTTATAAAGGATTTTGCACAGTTTTGAAGTTTTGATATTTACTAGGGAACGAAGGATGATTTACTTACTTTTGGATTGTGAAGTTGATTACTTCGGATACATAACTAAATCAAAACCAACTCCCATTTTGTAGGATCTAATGTATTGTTGAAAGAATCATTTGGGATTAAGTTGTTGAGATTATGTCTATTTTGGTAATGTAAATGCTCATTTTGAGTTAACTTCCCTAGAAGATCGATGTTGATCAAATCTTGTCATTAATATCACACTAGAAAATAGGATCTGAGTTATGTTTTGGATAGTTTAAGTAGACAGAAGAGAGACTCTATGGAGGTCGAAAATTTGGATATTCAGGGACCTGTTTTGAAACTCCTTGTAAGACATTCCTATTTTATGTGACACTTAATGGAAAAGGAATATTGATGGTTAGACTTTCTCTTCTTCTATGTTCTTTTTCTCTTCATGCTTGAAATCATTTATCAAACTGCAATGCATTTTTTTCTTGATTATCAATTGATACAGTGAAGAATTTGTTGTTGTGATTATTTTCAAGTTTTTGATTTCAAGCTAATGTTCTTGTTTCTTAAAGATAGTTTGAGATAAGAATTCTATGTGAGGTTAACAAATTGAAGACGTCATATTCTCTTTTCCTTATTTTTATAGTTCATATGTGTGACTACCCTTTAACCAGTAAATGGGATATCATTTGTCCTTGTTCTGAAATTCTTGTTTATCTTGAAACCTTGAACCAGTTTTCAACCACCCTTTCAAAAAAACAAAACATAAAACCCTCAAAATACTATTGCAATAACCTGATGATGCCCTAGCTTGCCCTCCCACAGTCATGTGCAACTTTAGGGACTAACACCTACCCAGAACCTGGAGGGGCCACGAACAATAAATTCAGAGTAGGAAGTCCAGAGAACCTTGATGTACAGAGTGCTAGAAGGGAGTTGAAAGAACACTTGGACTTTGTTCAGAACACAAGAGGCATAATAAGTTTAAGAAATGGCCACAGATAAAGAAATCACAACAGTCATGGTGTTGGGGACATAGGATCTATTCGGGAGAAGGGGAATCCTTGACGATCGTCATATCTGGAGAAAGTACAGGAGGGTTACCCTAGGAGCCCTTCGGACTTCATGACTTTGATGAAGTTAGGTGCAAAAATAAGAGAAGGGCCAAAGCCTGAAGCTCCGAAGTCCCGGAGGAGATATACACTGTAGATCTAGGGAGAAGCCTTACAATAAGATCAAGCCAAGAGAAGAAGGTAAGATGAATGGTGAGGAATGGATCAGAGCTACCGGATCTACGTGCAAGTGGTTGTGAGCCGTAGATATCATGGCATAACGTAACTTCAAAGTTCGGCGATTGGGAGAAGTGGGGTGTGTTGATGCAAAAACTTCTAAAGACAGAAGTCCCGAAGAAAAAGAGAAGACGTGGCGGGGCAGGATGACATCGCCAAGGGTGATGTGGACCTTCCTATACATGCCACATGCCACCACATTAGTTTGTGACAGTTGTACTATGTGGACCCAGAAGGTAAAGAAGTCTGGAAATTCAGAGTTCGAGAGACTGGAAGGAGGCATGCGTAAAAACTTTTGAAGCCCAAAATGGAGTAACGTGGCATGATGATGTCATCAAGAATGACAAGGACCCATGGGATGTGTGCCACATGTAAGTGGGTTTTGGACCCGCCAAAGATTGAAATTTCATTTGGAACATGACATGTGTCACCTGTCTGAGTGGGCCACATGTCCATTTCTAATGTTTCACCACGTGGACCTCCTCTCAAGTATGGGTGGTGGGGCCTAATGTTCACAGTAGCATGTGGCACCAATTGAGAAATCTAGAGACTTGACACTCTGGAAGAATGTTTCATAAGGGAACGAAAGGAATAACTTTCAAAAGTTTCGTAACGCCGAGGTGACGAGACGTAATGATGTCACCAAAGGTGATATGGAAGTGTTCGGAGATTAACAGTTCATGATGTTGGGAGTGTGCAGATGTGAAATCCTCCGAAGTCCTAAAGATTTGAAGCTCTGAAGTTCCAAATCTCAGGTTCCTGAATTTCCACAGTGGGAGTTAGCTGTGGGATGATGGGTAGTCGTGGACTGTTGATCCACCCTACTTTGTGAGTTCGTTAATACAGAACTCCGAGAGATTTGTTCTGATGTGCTTTGAAAACTTCTGAAGTTGGAGGCCTGAAGTCCTAAGTAAGCACCTATCGACCTAGCGCTTGGCCACAGCCCGTGGTCGCATGGGTTGGGGGATAAGAGAAAGGGGCTAGTGCCTGAAAACCGTGTTAAAGAAGGGAGAAGGGGTTAGGAAGGAAGTAGGTGGGTTTCATCTTGTTCGAACCTACATCAAAAGAATATTGAAGAGTTGGGAACTTTATGATAGGTTCCAGCAAATATTTAAGATCCATTATCTTAGATAAAAGAGATCGTTGCACAACTAGAAGTGCATCAGAGAAGAAGCACAAGTTTTAAAGGATCATAGATTTATGCTCAAAGCTCAGATTTTAGCAAGGAAGCACTCATTGAAGAGATCTCGGAAAGAGGATTCTAGATGTAATGGTTACATTAAAACAAAAAAATTGTTAGAGATGTCTTCAGATAGAAGAAATAAGGAAGAAAGACAGGGAAAATTCTTTATTCTACGTCTGAGATTTTTCAGAAGTCATTGGATCAGATGTTGGGTTGGATAAGAAGCATGGAAACCCCAAATGGAATTCTTGTTTGGGGAAGACATTCCAGGTGACAATCTTTTCACATCAAATGTGAATGCTAGGTGGAGAAATCCATCTGCAATACATGATAATGCATGAACCATAAGTTCATATGGAGATGCAAAGCATGGGAATAAGGAAGATTTTATGGAATATGAAAGAGTTTGGAGATAAGATGTGACATATCCAAGGATCAGTCAAACAGATTGGAGGTAGCAACTCCATTATTGCTATCATAATACACAATGGAAGCATGGCATGAAGGTCATCAAATATGGCATGACAGAAGTTGATTTTTCCAGTCAGGTTGAAAAATCAGATGGGTCAAGTCAGGAGAAAATAATAATTCATCAAGATAATACCAGTGCTTATATGATCAGTCATGGAAGGGCTAAACCAAATTGCTTCAAGAAATAAGTTGGTGTTAACTAAGAAGGATACTCAGAGAACATGAATGGAATTATAATTCGTTCATGCAGGAGCTGAATCAGAGGAATCCAAATCATAATGGAATGCTGAAAATTAATATCAGCATAATATATGATGGCAAGTATGCAAATTAGACAAGGAAAAAAAAATCCTGGATGGAGTCAAGTCCATGAACATCCTAAGATAATGGAAGAATAAATCATGAGATATATATCCAGCTAATAGGATTGCATGTCAACACTCTAGGGAGGAAATCTAGAATAGTAGAGGATTGTTGATGAACTCCAAAGGTGTGAAGGTATTTTCATAAGAGCATGGAGATATCAAGTCAAGAATAATTTAAAAGAGAAGTGATTTCTAAAGAGAAATCGATAAGGAACCAGGAAGAAGAAAATGGTCCTATGCATGGTTTTGAATGCAGAGGAGATGGTGCCTGAAAAGAATCCATCTTATGTAACATAGAGCCATGAGTGACAACCCAAAAGGTTGGAGGTATCACCTAAAACTATGATGGTAAGGTAAAATAAGTACTCTCAGTTAATTCTATGCAGCTAGCAAAGGAAGCATATGTGCATTCTTACAATATGCTAGAGATTGCATAGGAAAGTCAAGTTTGAGGCTAGTTGGAAAAGAGAAGAGGAGAGTAGAAGAAAACCTCAAGTACTAAAGTATTCCGTCGGGAAAGGGTTGAAGAAGTTCAGTCTTGAAAAGTAACTAGAGGTTGAAGAATCCAGAGTCTATAAAACAACTTGGTTTGAAATTTAACTCATCCAAGTACGTGTTGGGATAGCTGGATCTAGGAAATTAATGAAATATGAAGGTTAATATCAACTTAGTTTGGGACTAGAAATGCAAAGGAAGCCAAGAGTGATTTGTCTAGAAAGTGCTCAGGACAAAAATAGTCATGTACAGTGACTACAATGAGAGAACAAGAAGATCCAAGAATCCGGGAAGAATTGTAGACTTTTGGGATCAACAAGGAAATTTTTTACAAGGAGAATGAAGTTGCTACAATTTATGTGGAAACAAGTATGTTATGGCTTGTTGGGTCATCCAGAGGAAAGAATGCTTGCATGTTTGCAAGTGTTGTTGGTGATGTTGCTACATAAGGAGGAAAGCAACATAAATTTGAAGGTTGGTTAGGTTTGATAAAAGAAGCATGAAAGCTTATATTGCCATCAGGCATTCAGGTAGTATAAAAATTATTAGTGGAAGTCATGCAGGTATGAGTTTATTAATCTTATTACATAATTGTTGAAGGGAATTTAGGTAAGAATTTCCTCATCTAGAGTTATTTTATAAAATCACATGATTATATTATTGAATGTATACCACTGGATGTGGTAAAGGCTGGAGGCTTGTATTAATTCAAGTCTTCTTAGCTTTGATTGCACACACTAACATAGGAGAATGTCATGTTAGTTTGGTTGTGGGGTAATAACCAAAGAATTAAAAGATGAGAACTCGTTATAGGAATGAATGTTGGTAAGCTAGTCAAGTATGAGACCAGGACATGGTTGGATATGGAAAGGTTATGAACCATGCATGTATGAGAATCTTGCTACCTTTAAATAAAAGTTGGAATACAACCTTTTTGATAATACTAATGAATACCACATAATTATATTCTTGGTGTAGTGTTCGGGTCGAAAAGGAAGGCATCCAATCAATTGGGAAGACAATAGGAAGTGTGTGGAGAATGTGTCAACACATTGGCCAGAATTCCAACTTATGGATGGTGAGATACATGACTGAGATAAAGAGAATTATGTAATTCAATGCTAGGTGCACTAAATAAGTATCCATTGAGAATTTCACTCATTCATAGTAAGTGATAGAATTGTGTACTAAATGAAATGGTTGAATGTGTTTTGTAAGTACATGCATATATATTATTGCACGGAAATAATTGTTACTAACAACTGAAATGGTGTGAACTCATGAAGTTGAGGAAATTTCATGGAGGTGTTAGACATTGCAATAGGAAAGTTGCTAGTCAAGTAGTCACATGAGCATTGACTACAGGAAATTTTCATGTTTAGAAAAAGAAGTAATGAACTTACAGATATTACTGTGAACATGCATATGCATAGAATGATGAATCGTTCTATTTTATTAATTTGTTTGGTAATTGTGATTGAATTGCTAGGTGCAAGCAATTCTAAGATCATTACATAAGGTTTTGTACATATTGCAATTCAATTATGATGTGCAGGAAATACTGACAATTTGTTGATTGTATGCAAGATGAAGCATTGCAACAACAAAAAACAATGATATGCAGTTTGGTGCTTGTGGAAAACCAAAAGGACAGCTGAATTCATAATATGGCAATAGCCAAGAAGAATTATGAAATAGAATTTCATGTTTTGGGGAAAAGTTTAATTCCCTTTTGAACTAAGTTGGAGTTCCTAAATAAATTATTTTATGTTTTCTCATGATAACTGCATGTGGGTGATGCAGATGAGATGATGTTGATTAAATTTAGAATGTTGACTACAAAGAGTAGCTTGAGGAAGATGTTGAATGGAAATATATGAGGGCAGTTGGAACTCCGGGAGCCACGGTGCTCTGAGACTTCCTGAGTCGGCATGTTGTTGAAGCCCAAGGAAAGGGAGGTGTAGCAGCCGATGGATTGTGTGACAGTGAAGGTGTATACTCTTGGGGTGAGATAGGCATGTGGGGAATGAGAGTCTGTGGGCAGTGGGCATAAGTGGATCCTGGGAGAGAATCCTTCCTCTTAAACTATGTGACTTTCTATTGTTGACATCACATGTGTTTGTTTGACATAATATTTTATTTGAAGAAGAAGGTTGCCAGGCCTGTGAGAAACTCTCCCAGGTGATAGAGTATGTTGGGAAGTGAGTTCTCCTGGCAGGGAGTCCTGTAGCAGCTACAATACTCTGATAATTATGGTCCATCCTGTTGTTGAAGCCCAAGGTAAGGGAGGTGTATTAGTCGATAGACTTGTATTAGTGAAGGTGTACCTCCGTGGGTGGAGCAGGTATGTGGGGAATAAGGGTATGCAGGTTGTGGGCATAAGTGGCTCCTAGGATAAAAGATCCTTCCTTTTGTCTTGTGCAACTTCCTTGTTGTCCTTGCCAAGCCTAGAATTCCCTTTCCCAGTGGAGTTTAGTCCCAGCTCAGGGGTGACCCACTGCTGAGCATGATGAGCAGTGTGGTCTAAGGTTGGGAGGTTCGTGGAAGGTCTGCACACAATTGGTGGTCTTATAATAAAATATAAGTACCACTTTTATGTTCATTTACATGTTGTGTAATGGTACATATGTTGTAATTGATGAGTATTTCATGTGCATGTTGTATATGTTGCATGTGTACGCTTACTGTTATTTTTGCATTAATACGTTATATATATGTAGAATAGTCATTTTATGTTTATATGGATGTGTATGTTTTTTTGCAAGTATCTCTGTGTGGCATAGACTAGTAGTTTAAGGTTGGAGCTGTCACATATCATAATAGAGCAACAAAGTTGCAGGAGGCATGCTGGCCAGCAGGTTATGGTTGGGTATGGTATCAAATTGGTATAAGAGATAAGTGAAGCATCCAAGTAGTGGCCTTGCCCGACCTGTTGGTGGTTGGGGACGTTACAAGAGGGTCGGTATGGTGTTGGTTCATGAGGATGATGATATCTGGGAGCACGTCATTTACTATATTAATCGAAACTTAGTTGGCCCTTAACTCAAATATTCTCATGTTAAAAAGCTATCGTTGGTTGCCATTCACGTAGTCCAACGATTACGACATTATATATTTCTTTGAAAAAATAATGTGATTGCCAATGTCAATCCATTTCAATACGCTCTTACTAGGCATATCATAGGGTGAAAGTACAATAAATAGATGGTCATTCTACAAGAATTCGATCTCAATTTCTCTTCTGCGAAGACCAAAAAGTCACTAGTTTTTGCAAGGTTAATTTATGACTTCCCTCGGTTAGATGAGGATGGAATTCATGTTGATTCATTTCTAGATTAACACATTTTCCTTGTCTCATCATCAGACCTGTGGTATGGAGATATTTTTTTCTATCTTCAAACTTTGAAGTTCCCTCATCATCTCTCGCGATATGATCGATAATGTATACGATACCAAGCTAAGAATTACCTTATCATCAACGACAATCTCTATCGCCAAGGAGTAGACAATATCCTATGTTGTTGTTTAATTCACGAAGAAGTTGAGTCTGTCCTGAAGGAATACCATAGTGGGGCTTTTGGTGGTCATCTATCCGGGCTTTCGACAACCCAGAAAATTTTGTGAGCTTATTATTTTTGGTCGTCTATTTTTAAAAATTGCACCGAAACAGTTACAAAGTGTCATCCCTACCAGGTGTTCACTCGAAAATGAGCTCACATCCATATCCTCTCCATCCAGTCATTACTGTCGGTCCCTTCACCAAGTGGGGGTTGGATTTTGTGGATTGCAAACCAACTTCGGCTGGAGGGCATCAACACATTATCGTGGCCATATATTAATTTACTAAGTGGGTTGAGGCCATGCCTACAGTTAAATCTGATGGTAATATTATTTCCTTCTTCGTATTCAATCAAATTATATTCAGGTTCGGAATCCCTAGTGAGATTTTCGTTGATCATGGTAGTCACTTTCAGAATGAAATGATGAAATAATTAGCATCAAAACTGGGGTTTAAACATGGTCATTCTTCCCCTTAATATCCCCAGGAAAATGGACAAGTAAAGGCTGTAAACAAGTCTCGCAATACCATTTTTCATAAAAGTGTCAATTAGAGCAAATCTGACTGTCATATCATGATTTACCCAACACTTTGGGCATACCAAACCTCGGTTAAAACTTCCACCGATTTTTCTCCTTTCTAGTTAGTACATGGTGTGGAGTCGATCTTACCTATTGAATGATAAATCCCTTCTCTTAGGTTGGAATTTGTGCTCCTATATGACACTTTTGATCTTGAACAACACCTCGTACGCCTAGAAAGTCTAGATGAGAAGCGTCGAGACACCTCCACGACTATCGAAGCGAATAAAAGGCATGTCAAGGTCCAATATGATAAGTTTGTATGTCCTCGATAGTACGTTGAGGGTGACTTGGTACTTCTATATGATCAAGACAAAGAACCATTGGGGGCAGGCAAGTTCAAGCCCATGTGGCATGGTCCCTATATCGTGCGACGTGTCTTAGAAAAAGGAGCCTATGAATTAGAATATTATGAAGGGAACATGTTGGTTGAGCCCAGGAATTGGCTCTATTTGAAAATATGTTACACTTGAGCCCCAAGATTGGGCGTAACTCTTTGTATACTAATGTATTTTAGTGTATATATTTTTTCCCTTTGTTTTTATATTCAGCTTGCTTATCAAGTTTTCCCTTGGTTGGCATATGTCAACAAAGTCTTTGGTCTACTTAAGATTCACAAATGGGTCCAGTCATCATACATGGAACTTGGCTTCCGCTGCTTAGGTTTTTTACTCACCTGAGGTTCTACTATTGTCTTCAAGTGGAATTTTCCTAGGGCCATCCACGAATAATATGTCCAAGTATAACTTTGTTATAAAAAAATTACGCAATGCCATTTCACATGGTATTCACTCATTAGAAGTTCTCCTGGACTCCCAGTTAGTAGTATGTCAGTTGAATGACATTTACCATATGCAAGACCCTACTCTATTCTGACGATTATTACGGGTACGACTTTTAGAACGACATTTTGATTTGATTACTTATCATCACATACCTAGAAGTTCTAATTATGTATTCAATGCATATGATAAAAAAAAATTGATTGACATTTGTCACATAACTAAAGCAGAGAAAACGCTTTCATCAATATACACATTGTAACATAAGTAAATTCGAAGATCAATGTTTTTATATATATTTCATCTCTCCAAAAAATATGATATTATAGTACAAAATTGGGGCTAACACCCTCAAAATACATATACAGTTGATCATACAATAGTCATGACATCTACACCTGTGGCGCCAAAAGTATGTTATGATAACATACTATGGAATTTGTGAGACACCTAAAGAGTCGTACCCAATCACAAGGCACACCTACCACCTATTAGTGCATCACCTCCGGCAAATCCTCCACCTGAACCATGGGAATCCTCTGCACCAAACGAGATAGGTTTCCTTGCATGTTTTGAAGCACTCTATCAGCATCCCCTCCCGCTGCCTCATCCCCCTCGATGCCTCTGTCGGTGTCATGGAATTATTTTTGGTCGTCATGGACCCACGTCTACATCACATACATGTTTATTTAGTACTTGACATCATTTAAAAAAAAAACAAAAATCTTATGCAAAAATACAAAAAAATGAAATACTCAAAAAACTTTGATATACCTATGTCTCTGTAGGTGGAGCCTGGTGGTAATGTCATGTCCAGATCTCCTCTGAAGTCAATCCCTGCGTAAAAGTAGTCCTCCAGAGCCATCACTTGTTGACTCCACTAGAAGAAAAACTCATTGTTGTATGGTGTTGGCACCCTACCACCCCCCTTTCGCCTCATCACCTCGATCCATCGTTCCATGGCTAGATCGTGAGGTCTAGGCAGAACAATCTCAACTTTAGGGCCCAATCCTAGAACCCGCTCGAAGAAAAAACTACAAAGGATAGACGTGAACCCAAAGTTCCTCTCTCTACCCAGTTTGCAGTCTATCAGTTGGCTCTTCATGTTGGACAGCAGTGAGGTGCACCAGTCATAAACCGTGGATCACAAGACCTCCATTGAATAGAACATAAGTATCCTCGATTCCTGGTGCAAAGAGGTCGACCTTGTGATCCATGTCAACACTAGGACAAAAATATTGAGACTTGGATTGTTGATCGCTCTGATTGGGAGTTGGCTCCCTACCTTCTCAGTCCCTACGATGCAATGAGTGGCTATGTAATACTCTATATTCATGCCACTCCTAGGTCCCCGGGATTTGAGTTTGACCACCTCACCCTAGTGTGACAATCTCGTCAAGAAGTAAATTTCCTCAACTTCAATCCTTAATGGTTGTCCATCAAGGTTGAAGGTCTCAGTATCCGGATCCCAGTAATTCACAAGTAGTTGAAGCAGTCTCACTTGAGCCCTCATACCTTTGAGAGCCCAAAACTTGTATAGCCCACATATTTTTAAGGCCATCTAGGCCCCTGGATCTCTCTCCACTCTAGCACCATGCTGCAAGATTCAACCCATTTTTTGAGTTAGCAACATTTAAAAAACCTTATCCATGGACACGTATGTAATCTATAGTGTACTCAATCATGTATAGGGTTTCTTATACATTGTTTTTCTTGCAAACAGTCGTGTATAGGTATGTGTATACATGACCTGATGATCTATAGCCCGCGTACACCTTAGTTTATAAGTTGCGCCCTAAAAAAATTAAAAAAGGAGGCCTAATTACAAATTTTAATCCACCAGAAAGAAAGAGGGGAGCAAGATGAATTAATTGGTCCAGATGGTTGTCAATTTCGTCGCTCGTAGCTCCTCGTAGCTCCTGGAATCAGCGGTTGAAATTCGGAGGCAATTTGGTCCAAAATACACTATTTGGGTAAAAAAATACAAATGGTATAGTAAAATTGGTTTTCTTTACTATTTATAGCAAATTTTTACCCACTTTACATAGTTTCGTACAATATTTTGGCCTAATGGACTAATACAACAGTGGATGGAGTTAGTTTTGGTGTTTTTATCCAGGGATTCTTGCATTTTTTCAGCGCCATGTTGCCCGTTCGTAACTTTGGATAGGTATTTTTGTCACAAGTCATATAGGACAGGTACCCAATCCATCATTCACACTTGAATCATCCTATTACTGTAGCTCATATGCCTTAAGTACGGACCCATTTAATAGTGACATAAAACCTTTTATCTGCAACTAGAAGCGATGTTATCGAATGGTAGAGACTTACCAAACATGGGTACCCTAGTTAGATCCCCTACTTCATTAGGTGCCCATGTAGATATTTTTGTCCATAGGATCAGGAGTCCCTTATAGCTAATACATGAATTTATGTTTGAACCTCATTTATTACTCATAAACATGCTAACCTATACCTAGAGGACTCCCAAAGAGTCTGATTTAAGCTCTTTTCTGACTCTCTCAAAAAGAGAAAAGATTGTTGAGTGAACTTGTCTCTTTTACACTCGTAAATTGGATTTGAAAGAACGTCTATTTGGTGAAAGTTTACCCATTTTTTCAAACCAAGTAGACTAAGATTACGAAAAAGGAATTTTTTTGGCATTAAGTTGTAATTGCATCTCATTCTCTTGCTTGTAGTATTGAGCCTATTGTTGATTCCTGATTTTGCATTATAAGCCTATCACCTCAACAATTTGCATCACCAGCCAAGCATAGCCTTGTTTATATACTTTGCATCTTGACACCCTACACCCAATAGAAAATATTCCTCCGAGTGTCCATCTCCTACATGCACCTCCTTACATTGAGCATAGGTATGTTCCACTGCTGGAACTAATTTCTTACTTGTGACACTCGTTTCCTCCTCTGTATCATATCATTCATTTGACTATGAAAAAAACAAAAAAAGATAGGCGGGAAAAGAGTATTATCTTATATTGGCAGCAGTCGTGTTGCCTTTGAACATAGCACAAAATTTTTGAGTCCACTTGTCATCAAAATTTTAGGTTTAGCATGACCTTAGGAAGCTAATCTCATTACGTAGAGTTTACTCCCCTGACTGGTTACTCTTCCAGTACGTATGGAGAGTTTGATTGATGCCTCCTACATCTCAAAGTTTCATCATCGAGTCTATGCTTCCAGAGTCGTCCATATGTCTCATGCTCTTGTTCAAAGGATGCCTATCAACGTGTGTCGGCCATTCCTCAGAACTCTTGACTTTGCATGTCGGACATACCCTTAGTGTGTCTCATAAATACATGAAACTATAGTCCTATCGTGCACCCTAGTCCTACTTTCATCATTGGTAGGTTACCTTGAACCCGGCAATTGACATTTCATCATTGGTCAATGACTAGGGGGTTTCCATGTTAAGAACCAAACTTCAATATAGCATAGAAAAACCTCAGGAAAAGTACTCAACGCCTTGAAAAAGAGATAATTTCAGATAATAAGCCTCTTCGAGGGGGAAACCTCCTTTTACCCCACTTAAATGTTCAAGTACTTGATGATTCAAAATGAAAATGTCTCCTTGGTATATATAGGAGACTAGGAGGTATAATTACAAATAATGGCCTAAAGCCGACATAATTAAAATAACATTACTAATCTAAATTACAACTAATGTCCTAGAGCCGACATAAAT
>SNQJ01S0138643.1:1464-22247 GCA_010110895.2 Picea sitchensis | reverse complement strand
TATTATTATCCATTACCTTGGCTATCCTGAAAGGACCATACCATAGGTTATCAAACTTACCATGTTTTTCTTTATCCTCTCTCCTAGCATCCCACCTTAATACCAAATATCCTTCATTAAAAACATCTTTCTTAGTTCCTTTATCAAATGTGGCTTTGACTTTTCTATGGTGAGAAGCAGCTTTTTGATTCATTTGTTCTCTGACCTGCTGAACCTCAATCATCTGAAAAATTATCCTTTGGAGATCGTTGGGTTCTTCTAACTCTTCTTGGAAAAATTATAAGACTGGTAAGCCCAATTGAGTTGGAAGAATAGATTCTATCCCATACACCATCTGAAAAGGAGAGGTCCCAATACATTTCTTTTTATTGATACGATCAACCCATAGGGGAAAATTTAACTTGGAATCTGATGACCTTTTATTTTCTGCAAGTAGTTTTTTGATAATCCTTATCAGACTTTTATTGGAGGACTCTGCTAACTCGTTTCCTTGGGGGTATTAAGGAGTATAATGGACCAATTTGATGTTATACTTATTGAAAAAGTCAATCATGGAGTTGGATTTAAAATCTTGGGCGTGATCAGTGACTAGTTTTTTAGGACAACCAAAGCTAGAAAATATATGTCCTTCAAGAAATTCCTTGATTACCTTGTCTGTTGCATTCCGAGTTGGAATTGCTTCAATCCACTTTGTAAAGTAATCCGTGGCTGTAAGGATCCATTTATGCTGTCTAGAATATGAAGGACTGATTTCCCCGATGAAGTCCAATCCCCACTATTGGAATGGTCCATGAGTGATGATTGGTTTCAGAGGAAGAGACATAAGTTTCTTCTTTCCAGCAAACTTCTGACATGGTTCACATGCCCTAACTTGAGAAAAATTATTTGAGAACAGAACTGGCTAGTAATAGACTGCCCTGAGAATCTTAAAAGAAGTAGATTTCCAATGGTGATGACATCCACAAACACCATGGTGTAGATCACAAAAAAAAATTTTAGCCTCTTCTTCATCAACACACCTCAACAAGATACCATGAGGATCTTTCCAAAATAGAATCTGATCAATAATGCAATACTTTACTGATTTTAATTTTAATGATTTGATCTTTGATTTATCCAATTCTGGAGGGGATTGAAGATTCAACAGAAAAAATACAATATCCTTATACCATGGTGAAGAAACATACTTGCTGTCTACCTGTGAGCTAGTTTCTCCAATCTGGGATGACAAACCCCGTGCTTTGCCTGAAATATGGTACAACCCAATTGCTTTGCAATTTGATTCTGTCATTAATTTGGTAAGGCCTTGAACTTTTATCAACCGAGTTGGCTTTATAGTTAGGTTGTACTCCAGGATTTTCGTTATCCATTTTCCTCTCTTTCCTTCACAATCAGGCTGAACTAAGACTTCTTTGACTGCACTGCTTGGCACATAAGTAGTGATCTCAGATTGAATGATATATACTCTGAAATATTTTAAAGCCTTTACCAGGGCATATGCCTGTTTTTCCATTATTTCATAATTCAGTTTAGAGTCTCTGGGAGTTTTGCTGAAGAAGTATATGGGATGCTCATATCCTTGCTCATTTCTTTGCAGAAGAACAACAACTATGGTATCTTCTGAGGCAACTGAAAAACTCATGAATTCTTTGGAGTAATCTGGACTGATGAGAACAGGTGCTTGAACAAGAGCCTTGTTGATATTCTCAAAAGATTCTTTAGCTTCTGATATCCACTTAATTACTGCATCCTTTTTCAACATGTCAGTAATGTACTTGATAATCTCTGCAAAAATTAGGTATAAACCTCCTTAAAAAATTAATTTTACCATTGAAAGACTGAATAGACTTATTGTTTCTCGGAATGTCTATCTGAGCGATAGCTTTTACCCTTTCAGGATCTATTTTAATACCTTCAGGTGAAACAATGTGTCCCATAATTTTTCCTTCCTCCATGACAAAATGTGACTTTTTAGGATTAAGTGATATATCGTACCTCCTGCATTTCTCAAAAGTCTGCTTCAAGTGATGTAAATGTTCTTCATCATATGATAAAAATACAATGATGTCATCAAGATAAATAACTACAAACCTGTCTTTCTCACCAATAAAAGCAATGCCCATAGCCCTTTGAAATGTGGCTCCTGCATTTATCAATCCAAAGGGCATATTTTCATACATGAAAGTACCCTAGGGAGAGGTAAAATATGTTCTATTTTTGTCCTCCTCCACTATTGATATTTGATTGTACCCTGAGTATCCATCAAGCATATAAATCCTCTTTTCCCCTACAACTCTCTGTAAAATATGATCCATTTTTGGTAATGAATAATTGTCTTTTAAGGAGCACCTGTTTAAATTACTGAAGTCCACACAGAGTCTTATCTCTCCACTCATTTTCCTGACAAGTACAAGGTTAGCTACGCACTTTGAGCATCTTAGTGGCACTATGATTTTGGAATCTAATAACATTTTCATCTCTTTTTCTATAATGGGTAACAACAAAGGATTGAATTGCCTAGACTTTTTCTTAAAGGGTTTTGATCTAGGTTTCAGAGGAATTTTGTGCTGTATTATCTCGGTATAAAACACCTTCAGGTCTTCATAAGACCAAGTGAATACATCTGAATATTGCTTCATCAATTCAACATATACCTCTCTCTGTTTTTGTGACAATTTTCTAGATATTTTGACCAACCTAGGATTTGTATCAGAACCAATATCACAGTCCACTACATCAATTTCTTTTGTCTGAATAAAAACCTTCCTGGAAAAATCATTGTGGTCAAACAACCTCTCGAGTGGAACCAAACCTTTAGGAAAATGGTTTGTCTTTAATTCAATAATTTTGTTCCCAACAACACTGTCTTGAATAACATATGTAGCATGTACCTCTACCTCATCATCTTCATTATCTTGATCTATTGAAATGTTAGAAAACTCTTCAATAGTCTTTAAGAATATTTGAATTTCCTCGTCATCTTTAAAGACCTGCCAATTTTTGATATTGTCTGGTATTAAGGGTCTGTGTCTAACCTTAACCTCAAATTTCAAATTAGGAAACATTGGAGTCTTAAAGTTGCTAGCTGCAAGTGCCAAAGATTCAACCTGCTGATTTAAATTTCTGTGCACAAAAGTAATATTGAATTCCAAAAAGAAATTATCCACATAATCCCACACCTCATTCCTATATTGTTTCAACCTTTACTGCTTGGTTTGATATATGTTCTTGATTTGGTGAATAATAAGTTCTGAATCTCCAATTCATACTCACTGATGTTATTGGTTGTGTCAAATTCAAGTTTATATGACATAGGAATGACCTTTTGGGTAGGGGAAATGAAAACAATACCAGCACCAAAACCTTCTCTAGAACAGGCCCCATCAAAATACATTTTCCAAACAAAATTATCTGCACTGTCTCCAATTGCAGGTGTTGTTTTCCTAACTGATGTTTCTTCCATCTGATCACCAATATGAAAAATAGAGGAACCAAGATCATCTTCCACAACATATATAGGATGATTAGTAGGGTTTTCATGATCACTTACCAAATAATCTAGTCTTACTTCCCTGTATAATCTCTGATGTTCTCCACCAAAAAGAGGTATGGTAGCATAACTAAGATCCATATGTAGAGTTCCTTCTACTTTTTTGGCCCAGGATCTTGACAGAAGCATTCCAAATTTTGGAGGTATGTCAACCACAATAATATCTAATACCGCACTCTTCATAGGTAATTGGGAAAGAGTAACAACCATGTCCTTGATCACTCCCAGGCATTTGAATTTCCTGGAGTCAAAAGAATATAGATCATGGTAAGGTTTAGTAATATCTAACCCTAATTCACCCATCACCACCCTAGGCATGACATTATGCGAGGCACCTAAATCCATTAGGAAGTTATGAAATATCTTGTCATGAAAATTTAGTGATATGTAGAATGGAGGAGAAGTATCAGTTCTATCTTCAATATGAGGTCCAATGGTTATAGCAGGGTTCTCATCTTCCAAATTGACAGTATCTGGAAAGGTAACCTGAGCAGGAGACTGTAAAGCCTTGAGAATAGTCTTCCTAAAAGGCTCTATTTTCATTAGTTCTAGCAGAGGCACATAAATCTTAATTTTGTTAATTTCATGTTCTAGGCTGAAAGAAGAAACCATCTTTTCTGATTCCTTTAACTCTGTAGTACTAACCTTGACAGGTTGCTTCAATGGTTGATCAATCTGAATCCCAAGACTATCTTTACTGATCCCTTTTTTAACTGGAGTGATGGACTTCTTTGTGGAAGCATGTGTATCCATTTTAGGTGTATTTGAACTGGATTTGAGATTATATTTCTTCCTTTTAGGTTCCTTCTGGACAACCTCATCAACATTCCCTTCTTCAAACTGGTTTAAAATCAAAGCATATTCATAATCCTGCTATGTCACATGCATAGGAGATGATTCTGAATCATTTAGATGTACTGCAGGGTCATCTTCTATATCATCTTCATCCTCCTCCTCATCTACTACATTATTCTGGAAAGGAGGCAAAACTTTTTGATCTTCTTGGTTCTTCCTTTCTCTTGGTAAGATTTGAGGTACATTGTTTGGCCTCCTGAACTGATTTTGATTTCTGTATCCACCCTCATGTGTGGTTCTACAAGGTTATTTTTGTTCCATTTTCAACCTTTCCATACCAGATGTCAAATTATTCAACATCTTAGCCATTTCATCCATCTTAGAATCAGATGTTGCATTATAATAGGAAGACAACTCTTATTTTTTCTTTTTTCTATCTCTATCACCCCTGGACTTCAATCTGTCTGCTGCTAATATGTTAGATTCTACCTCAATATAAACTTCGTTCATATGGATAAGGGTAGAAGACCTTCTTTCTCTTAGCAACATGGACAATTCAACATCGAAAGCATTGGAAAAGGTGATTTTAGTTGATGTTTCTGAAGGCTTAATTTCATCTGGAATTTTACTGTAACATTTATTGAATCTTTTAGTAAAATCAAATATTGATTCACCTTGTTTCCTTTTTAAAGCACCAAATTCAGTAATGTAATATAAGTAGTCTTTCTTGTCTCCCTAATGTCTTAGAATGGTTTCATTCGAGGACTCAATATCATCAATTGAATTGGGTGGCAAAATTTTGAACCATTTTCTTTCTTCACCATCTAAACTCTGCACAAATAATCTCATCCACACATCTGCATGCTCTACATTGAATTTGTCTGCAAAAATGTAAAAAGAATTCAAATTCTCTTCAACAGTAACTCCTCCTTATCCATTGAATCTTGGAAAATATTTCATGTATTCATTTGGTGGAAATGCATAAATAACTTGTGGCAAGATCAAAGGTGAATTTCTGGCTGCCACAATTTCATCCATTCCGTTTACAACCATATTTTCTATCTTTGGTGTTTGAGCTTTAGGAGTAAGCAATATTGGTGATGTAGAAAGAGAAATTGTCCCATGTGTGTGGAAACTTAGCTGTATTGATAGTAACTCTTGGTATTCAGCAGACAAAGGTTTCATTTCTAGACTAGAGCCAAGTGATGGTCCAAGAAAAAGAGGGTTTTTAAAAGAAGAATAGTGCGGTTTAACTTCTTTAGAGGAGAGAGATTCAAATGATGAAGAGAGTGTTTCTGGTTCACTTTTAATATTTTTTTTGTGATCTCTTAAAGCTTCAACTACAGTCAAAGTATTTGAATGTTCCTCTTCAATGAGCTGAACAAGTAGCTTCCATTGATTTAAATTTAATTCTGAGATAGTTAAAGGAAAGGAAACTGTAGCAGGCTCAATGATAGGTTTTATCTCACTTTCAGAAATTACTTCTTCCTCTAATTGAGGTTTGATAATTTCATAGAACTGTCCTTGAGAACTTTTTGAAGGCAATTTTCCCTTTGAGGAAGAGGACTGTCCAGGAATAACTTTATATTTTCTTAATAATTTTTCAGGATCTGGTACTGCTGCAATAGGCTCTGGATCTGGATTTTTTCTGGTTACTGGTCTCTTAGTAGATGATGAAGAAGTTAGAGGATTTTTAGGTCCTTTAACTTGTCTTCTAGGAGCTAGAATTACCACAGAGGAGTTGCCAAGTGAATAATCACAGTCTTATGTGATGTTCAAAATCTTGTTCACCATCAAGATTTGAATCTAATCTTGATGTTTCCCCAGGGAAGATATCTTCGTTTCTTCATCCCCGACAATGATGCCAAAATATGTTAGTCCCTAAAGTTGCACTTGACTATGAGAGGTCAAGCTAGGGAATCATCAAGTTATTGCAATAGTATTTTGAGGGTTTTATGATTTGTTTTCTTGAAAGGGTGGTTGAAAATTGGTTCAAGATTTCAATATAAACAAGAATTTTAGAATAAGGACAAATGATATCCCATTGACTGGTTAAAGGGTAGTCACATAGATGAATTAGACAAATAAGGAAAAGAGAATATGAAGTCTTCAATTTGTTAACCTCACATAGAATTGTTATCTCAAAATATCATTAAGAAACAAGAGCATTAGCCTGAAATCAAAAACTAGAAAATAATCACAACAACAAATTCTTCACTGTATCAATTGATAATCAAGAAAACAATGCATTGCAGTTTGATAAATGATTTCAAGCATGAAGAGAAAAAGAACATAGCAGAAGAGAAAGTCTAACCATCAATATGCGTTTGCCATTAAGTGTCACATAGAATAGGAATGTCTTACAAGGAGTTTCAAAATAGGTCCCTGAATATCCAAATTTTCGACCTCCACAGAGTCTCTCTTCTGTCTACTTGAACTATCCAAAACATAACTTAGATCCTATTTTATAGTGTGATATTAATGATAGGATCTGATCAACATCTATCTTCTAGGGAAGCTAGCTCAAAATGAGCATTTACATTACCAAAATAGACATCAACTCAACAACTTAATCCCAAACGATTCTTTCAACAATACATTAGATCCTACAAAATGTGAGTTGGTTTTTCTTTATTTATGTATCTGAAGTATTCAACTTCATAAGCCACAAGAAAGTAAATCATCCTTCATTTCATGGTAAATATCAAAACTTCAAAACTGTGAAAAATCCTTCATAAGGCTATCATGATATGATAACAACGCTAGCTTTAGCAGTCCTTCGTTTTAGCTTAGTGGTGAGTACAATGTTGTTCCAATAGAGTTTGAAGTTGGATTCTCTAAGCTCTTTGAGCAATGATTTTTTCTCCCTTTTCTTCTTCTTGAACCCTTGTATCCTTTCCTGCTACCTTGCACTCCATTGCTCTACTTGAGCCTTTTCCTTCTTCAACTTCTTCACCATTCTCTGAAGTTCTCTGATATTCTCTTTATCACCTCTGACCTTGACCTTGAATTCTGGAAACTCTTCTACAGCTACAGGTTCATTTAAATCTATGGAATATTTAGGTTCTCTAAGTTTAAATTGGTATCTAGAAGCTAATCCTGAGCTGTGATCATCATCTGAACTAGCTGAGTCCATGGCTTATGGAATATATGATATATGGTCTGAGTCTATAGGGTTACTATATTTGTTTTCAGAAATCCTACTGGCACCTTTAGCAAGTGATTCATCTCTTGATAATTTGGTAGTAGCTGTTGTTATAGGTCTTGTAGAAGATTTAACAATCTTCATTTGAATCTTCTTCCATTTTAATGTCCATATCAGAAAACATTTCTGCATCAGAAAACATTTCAATCTCTGCATCAAATTTTGGTCTCTTACCTTTGCTGCTGGTGGATTTTTCTTGGTTTTCATCTACAGGAGTATCAATAGGAATTTGTTGTGTCTGCTTCTTTCTCTTTCTAGTCTTTGTCACCCTAGTGGCAGATACTTCCTCTTTGACAATGAATTCATCAACTCTGAGATTTTGTTTCTGTGTAGATGCCTTTTTCCTTTTGCCCTTTTTCTATTTTCTTGGCTGTGGATCACGATTTAGGGATTGGATCAACCGATTTCGGGGTTTATGTACTTCACCCAAAGTAGAAATGACCAGTGTCTTAATTAAAACTTGATGAAACAGGCTACCTTTGGTCGTGGTAGGGTGAGACTGTACTCTTTTTCACATCTTCGATAGGCTTTTTAATAGAAAGTATGGTAGGTTTAAGGTATAGTCTCCATCAATATGCATTAATAACCTAATATGGTAGATGTAAATCAACAAGAATCTACCCTCACTGGTGATATACCTATGAATTATGATCAGAGTGGTATGCCACTCCTTTCTGATCCAGCTGTGAGGGACTCCTTTCTTCCAATCTGGGTTCTGCCTATATGGTAACAAGAATTGGTTCACAAACTCCATGACCACATGCTCCTTTTCCCACCATCATCCTCCCCCAATCGCTAATCTGCAAGCTTTGGCGATGGATTGTTTAGTCACCAACATCAACAATTTACCGATCACCACTTCGAAGCCATCAAAGTTTTGTGCAAACATCATGGACACCTGTTCGTCATGCCCCTGGAAAGTGGTTAAGAACTCGAATCAACCAACATCCTTGAACCTTTGTTCCATATGTGGATACACTTCAAGTAGATCAGTACCCTCAGGTTCCATCCTGACAATTCTCCCACCTTTCTTCGATGCCATGTCGATGATACCGTGCTGTTGGAAATCAAGAATTTAAAATCTGCAACTATTACTAAATAACGATTTCTTTAAATGGATATCCACGCACATAATCCAACAAATTAGAATAACAGATGACAATGTCATATAATGATATTGGAAATGGAACTAATTTGATACATGTCCTTTCATATACAGAGTGATC
The DNA here is from genome assembly GCA_010110895.2 of Picea sitchensis. Classification (NCBI taxonomy): domain Eukaryota; kingdom Viridiplantae; phylum Streptophyta; class Pinopsida; order Pinales; family Pinaceae; genus Picea; species Picea sitchensis. The sequence goes on along the minus strand of SNQJ01S0138643.1, from coordinate 13,471 downwards.
TCATTCATGCAATGGTTCAAACAACATCATCATTTTCAAGCGAGATCGTGGAGTACATGCAGGTCTTTTGTCCACGATTCATGTGATCATGACAAGATTTGGATGGCTGGCGCACGTCACAACATGATTACTTTAGCACTACAGGAATAACGCTATTCCTGTAGCGCTGTTAATGACTTGGTAGTAATTCAAATTTTCAAAATTCAAATAAGCAAATGACGTGACAAATCTCATTAATCCATGTCTTAAACCTTCAAGCTTAAAACAAATTATTCAAAAATGATAAAAATTCAAATCGTAAAAAACTCAAACCAAAGATTAAAGTCTAATGAAATCAAGAAATGAGGTATAAGCAAGGAGGGATTAGGATTAGGGATTCTCACTAAATCAGGAACATAATTAGAGACTAACAGTAGGAATCATGGGCTTTGAACTTGAATTTTGTCCATTTTGACAACGAGTCTTTTCTGAAACTTTTTCTTCAAATTCCACTAACATGGCCCATCCAGGCTCAGTGTTGAAACCATGAATCTAATACCAATTTGTAACATCCCCAACCACCAACAGGTCAAGAAACGCCACCACTCAGATGCTTCCCTTAGCTCTGATACCAATTTGGTACCATACCCATCCATAACCTGCTGGGCAACGTGCCTCCTGCAACTCTGTTGCTTTGATATGTGATAGCTCCAACCTTAAAATACTGGGCTATGCCACACATAGATACTTGTGGAAAAACATAGACATCCATATAAACATATAATGACTATTCTACATATATATAACATATTAATGCAGAAATAATAGTAAGCCTACACATGCAACATATACAACATACACAGGAAATACTCATCAATTACAACATATGTACCATTACACAACATGTAAATGAACATAAAAGTGGTACTTATCTTTTAATATGAGACCACCAACTACATGCAAACCTTCCACAAACCTCCCATCCATAGACCACGCTGATCATCATGCTTAGCAGTGGGTCACCCCTGAGCTGGGACTAAACTCCACCAAGCAAGGGATTCCTAGGCTAGGCAAGGTCAATAGGATGTTGCACAAAACAACATGACGGATCTTTTATCCCATGAGCCACTTACGCCCACAACCCACAAACCCTCATTCCTCACATGCCCACTCCACCCCAGGAGGGTACACCTTCACTAATACAAGTCCATCAACTACTACACCTCCCTTACCTTGGGCTTCAACAACAGAATGGAACGAAAGTCTCAGAGTACTGTAGCTGCTACGAGACTCCTTTCCAGGAGAACTCACTCCCCAACATACTCTCTCACCTGGGAGAGTTGTTTACATGCATGAAAAACTGTTTCTTCAAATCATCTCTTATGTCAAACGGACATAGGTGATGTAAAAAACATAAAGTCACACAATTTAGGAGGAAGGATTCTCTCTTAGGAGCCACTTACACCCACTGCCCACAGAATCTCATTCCCCAAATGCATATCCCAGCCCAGGAGTATACACCTTCATTGTCACACAATCCATCGACTTCTCCACCTCCCTTCTGGGGCTTTAACAATAGGCAAGACCAGAATTCTTAGAGCTTTGTAGCAACTACGAGACTTCCTCCAGGAGAAATCACTTCCTCAACACACTCTCTCACCTAGAGAGAGTTTCTCACAGGCTTGACAACCTACCTCTTCAACCACATGCTTGAAAATCTTCTTCTTCAACCATCTTCAACTCAATTCCTTCACGGTGAGGACAACAACAACAACAACAACATTCAGCTAACACATGGGTGATGGAAGCAACAAAAAATGGGTATGGACATCGAAAACAGAAACAACCCAATGCTAATACACAACACGGCTCAAGAGAATACAAAATGCGTCCATATTTATAGGAGACATACGGGATAACTCAAGTACCACAAAAAGATTCCAAAGGTGCATACTAGATACAAATACCGACGATGGAGGTGAACTGGTTCAATACATGAATCCCTAGTGAATTTTTGGGAAGAGTGACAAAATTCCAAAGATTCGTAAGGGTTGTGAGGAGACTCTAGACTAGTCCCCGATGCAAGGATGGGAAGCAGCACCAGAATGGGAAGTGAACTCCCTAATAGGTTGTCTTTCCCATCTATAACTGTATGTGCCCACATTGACACCTGTCTTCCTGCAGCTGCATGCATTCCACTTCACACTCATTCCCTTTCCAAGGAACTTAGGACAACACCATTCATGTCCACCTTAGCCTTTAGGAAATAATAATAATAAAATATTAATCCCTTAGAGGTAATCCCTCTAGCTTAGCCTCTAGGAATAAACACTTAGCCCCCTCCCTCACCCTACCCAGTGGAGCTTAGTCCCCCATAACCCTTTCTTCGTGGTCGGTCTACACACAACGATGTGTAATTTTTATTAATGATTTTCATAATTACATATACAAAAAAGGATCTTGGTCTTAACATCCTAGGCTCTCTGTCCTAATCATCACATAATCCTCCTATCTTATTATAACTTGGCTCACTATCCTAACCAAACATGTTTACAATTCATAATTACAATTGGGGTTTTACCTAGGGATATTATACCTCTCTTTGGATGCGACAACATAAAGCAAGTAGTCTCTACCATAGTCTGGAGACTTCAACAGAGGTGTCGATACCAAGGATTTATTCAAAGCATTGAAGGATTCTCGGGCTTGCTCATCCTAGATAAAAGGAGTTTCCTTCTTTAAGAGATGCATGAAAACATTAGTAATATTGACATAGTTCACTATAAACCATCGTAAAATGTTAGATTTTCCCTGTAAACCTTAAAGTTGATGAATAGTGCATGAGGGAGGCAATCAAAGTATTGCCTCAACCTTTAATGGATCTACCATGATCCCATTCTGAGAGACTAAAAATCCTAGAATTCGACCTGACCTAATGCAAAAGATGAATTTATGAGGGGTCAAACGAATGCGATAATGGTGACATCTTTCAAAAACTAGTCGAAGGTGTTTAGGGTGATCCACTCTCTTACGAGAGTGAGCAATGAGATTGTTGAGATAGGCTTCGACTATGTGCTTGAGATCATGAAATGTGAAGGTAATAACTCGTTGAAAGGTTGCGCTGACGTTCTTAAGGCCAAAAGGCATCTTCTAGTATGCGAAAGTAATCCAAGGACAAATAAATATTGTCTTATGTTGGTCCTTAGGTTTAATCTGAATTTGGTTATACCTTGAAAATCCGTCCATAAAAGAAAAAACTTCACTTCTCGCACACTTGTCGAGAATATGATCGATGAAGGGTGTCAGGAAGTTATCTTTTGGACAAGATTTATTCAGGTCACGAAAATCCATGCATACATGGATGTTTCCTTGCTTTTTATTCACCAGAACGGGATTGGATACCCATTCAGTCAAGGGAATCGGGTGGATAAAGCCAATATTAAATAATTTTTCTACCTCTGCCTTAATAGTAGGGGCCTTCCTAGGATTGACAACTTTAGGTCGTTGTCGAACAGGCTTAGCATCCAGGTAGGTTTTAATATCATGTTCAAAAATTTGAGGGTTGATTCCTAGCATCTCCTCATATGACCAAGAGAAAAAATTGTGAAATTCTTTGAAGAGCTCGGTGTAGATCAAAATTTATTCTGACGAACAATCTGCACCGATGTATACATTTTAAACCTTGCCAAGAATACAAGAGATATCAATTGTGATGGTAGGAGGGTTACTCACCATGTTTCCTTCGGCCTAAATGTCGTGTGTATCAAATGGAAATACGGCGTGACCGACTATCTCGCTCAAGGTAGATCTAAACTCATCTTGTTCGATTTTGGCAAGCTCTGGGAGAAAATAAGAGCGATGATGCATATCATCCCATGGCCTATCATAACCATTCATTGCCTCTATGATATATTCATTTGAATGGAAAGTCTCATTGAGGCAGTCATGTGAAGAAGACGATAAAGTGGCCCACACAGGCTCTAGAACATGATCCTCCTCATTCGTCTGCAGGGTAATAGGAACTGGATCGACATAAGAGTCAAGAACAACCTGATACGCTATCTCTGTTGCCAATAATGGCATGGCCATTTTAGTATGTGATTGAACTTCACAATATGCAGTCGAGGAAGGTAGGGTCCAAGGATCATTAAAATACAAAGTGCAGAAAGGAACATACTTCTTTAACGAAGCAGACCTACTTGACATGAGATATATATGATGAATCAGTGCTATGAAGTCGAAGGTACCCATAAGGGATGAATACATTCTGACACCGATACTCTCAGTTTTCGGCTGAGAATTGTCGATCACGGGGATCGACGGTCCAATAGATGAATTAGGGCTAGTGTAATAAAATGACAACTGGTCGATCGTCACGATATTCCCATCATAAGGAAAACAAAGAGTGCGGAAGACAAACGATATGATTTCAGTCATAACATAAGTCCAATTGCGTCCTTGTAACAAGTTATAGTCAAGGGGCACATCAACCACCTCGACATCCACCTCTATCATCTTCCCACCTAACTAGACCGGGAAGGCAGGAATAATACCATGAGGGAAGAAGGAATGACCGTCAAAAGAAGTCAACATGGTCGAAGATTGAGAAAGGGTCAGAGAGTCGAGGTATTTCCAATAGACTAGAGACACCACACATGTTGCAGTGCCTTCATCAACAACAATATGTTTGATGGTATACTTTGAGTAACCCACGTGGATTTGGAATGCCACATGGTAAGGCAAGTGAGGCTTCATATATGTGACGTCAAACTTGATAACTTTAGAGCCACAAGGATCTAGAGCTCCTAACACAGATAACAAGGCATTCCTCTGTGAAGGACATGTCTAGAGTACATCCAGAGCTGACATTGCACAAGGGGTTTGACCCAGATCCTCAGCAATAGAGTAATTATGGGCGGTTCTAGCATTAAGATTATGGGTAGAGCACTTGAGTACTCCTTTCGTCATATGAGACAGGAGCTCTGGTTTTTCGATCTGTAAGGGCGTCTAGAGGAGGGGGAGACTCTAGACCAAGTATAGTCTATGGAGAATTGTTATCGTGAGAACGAGTGGCTACATTAACCTCATATTTAACCATATTGATGCATAAACGATCACCATCTTGTGTCAGTGCATTTTGACTCCCACTCACCAAATTTACGGCATTTGAGGAGCTCAAGGCCATGTGCTTATTACGTGGAAAAGGATTAGTCGTCACATTGTGTGGTAGAGATAAATGCCTCACAACTTCCGCAATTTTGGGGAATAAGTGGGTAAGGTGATCGTATGTACAAATCTTGCAGGGAAACGTTTTTGGAATACTGAGAGGGGGGGTGAATCAATATTAACCCTTTTTTACAATTACCAATTAATTTTTATATTTTATTGATTACCATAATAAATCAACAATGAATTGTATGCAAAATCAATTATATAAATATATTTAACAAGAATTACAAGCTTTTATAAGGAATAGTGAAGGAAACCAATCCTTTTTAGAGCACCAACTCTAGGAGACACAAATCCCCTTCTTCATGGCACCAACCCTAGGAAGAACCAACTCTCTTGTCTTTAGAGCACCAACCCTAGGAAGCACCAACTCCATCGTTTTTAGGGCACCAAACTTAGGAAGCACCAACTCCCTTATCTTTACAATTTGCTTAGTAAGGATATGAATCCTTCCATGTTTCTCCCTTCCACCCTCACTTCATAAGAACCATCTGTTCTTATTCTTGGAATTTGTTTCTGTTTAGATCTTCTAATATTGAATTCAGAGACACTTTCTTCTCACCACTCTTTCTCATTTATATACTCTTCCAACTGGTGTGAGTTATGAAACATTGTGTCCCTTTTCTTGGACCACACCTCTTCATTTTAACATTAACAATAATCACTATTATTATTCAAACATTATTGTTAATTCTTTTAACTTAGTCAGAGTGATTTTCATAAATCGATCATAGGTATGGATCAATTTCTTTTTAACTCAATTCCATGTCTCTATAAATATTGCATAAATCGAGTTCTACAGAGGCACTTTCTTATAACCATTTACATGTGAAAAAATGCGCAAAACCACAGGCTTATTAATTTAATCATTGCCTCTTCTTTCCCCTTTTTCTTCTTATCTCCCATATGTCCAGTGTTGGGACTGTGTTCTTCAGTACTTCTTCCTTCGGGACTTCAGGCCTTTGCAACCTTTCAAATCTCCCTAAGTAGATTTCGTCGAAGTGCGTATACGGATTTCACTATTACATCAGACGTTCCATATTTAATCTTCCGTGAAAAAACAATCCTTACTTATCTAGAGGCTTCAACCACAATCAATGATTACGACTTAATCAAGAGTTCAGATGAACGGTTCTCATATACTTCAGAACTTCAGCTATTCGTGGCTCCTGGACTCTAGAGAAACATTTCCTCCGGAGTGATTACCTACCGAATAAGTCATAAAGTGGTGGTGACCGCTTGCTGTTGGTTAACACTTCCACTTACGCTATCCTTCCACTATGCTTGATCATCAGTTGAGAATTCTCTCGAAGTAGATCAACAGTTAGTGTTACTTCATGATTTACACTTACTCTATCTTTCCACTGTACTTTGATCAATGACTATGACTTAATCAAAGGTTGATATGGATGGACAGGATTATTCGTTGATATATATCTTGTATTGACGACTGAGAATGCTCCCGAAGTTATATTATATCAACGATCAACATTGACTTCAGCCTTTGGCACTTCAGGTGATTTCTCTTTCACAACCCTTCAATCTTTTGGAGTTCATTTCATCGAAGAAGATCGAATGGTTGGATTTTACTTGCACAATGAATGGTTCTTGTTCATTTAGGTACTTCAAGACTTCATGCATTTGCTGGTGGTGAAACTCCCGAAGTACAAACTCCCAGAGTGACATAACTTGCTGATGTCACTACTGACATGGCACTGATTGAGTGGCTGCCAGATGTCACTTAGATTCGTAACTTATGCATATCTAAAATGGAAACTTCATCTTGACTCTTGTCATTATATGATTGTGCCACGTGTCCTTGCTGACGCAGCGTTGCTAACGTGGATCTCCTTATGTGAAACATGTTCTCCTCCTGGATCTAACGGTTGTCATAACTCCCAAAATGTATCTTAGATCGACGGTTTAGAATGACATCATCCTTCAACGCTTCAGGTGAATATACATGTTCTCAATCCTTTTTCTCCAAAGTGGTTAGTGCCGAAGTTGACCACTATTCTATTCAAACGACCATCATGTATTTTCCAGATCCGATGGTCCTCATTCACTTCGGGACTTCAAAACTTCAGAACTTTGACCTTCAAGTGAATTTACCCATTCCGAGCTCCTGATCTGTTTCATCAACAACTCCTATGTGTCATCTCTTCTGAGATTTTGATCTGTTTCATTGCTATTTCCCTTGAGCTCTTAATTCCTTTTACTTTGTTAGTCCTTCTGTACATGGATTTTCTGCATGCTACCTATCCTAAGCTATAGGTAGATTCTTATGCATTTCGTTCATACCAACTCATCCTTATAACATATTGACATTGGTTTTTGACATCAATGACAATATGTCCAACAATATCCCCCTTTGTCATTGAGGGAAAAACATTAACTTCATAAACAAACTCCCCTTGTGATGATGCTTTTCTCCTCTGAAGTTACTCTCCCCCTTTGACATCAATGGCAGAGGGGATCTTTCTTCTATCCCCTTGTGGTAATTCTCCCCCTGACCATTCGATTTTTAATGAGGTTTTTTAATTACTCCTAATTTCTGTCGGAGATTTTCAAAATTACTCCTGGGCAGAGGTTTTGTGAAAATGTCCGCAATCTGTTCTTTGGTGTCTAGATACACTATTTTAACTATTTTTTGGGTGACCTGATCTCTTAGGAAATGGTATTTAATTGGGATGTGTTTGGTTTTCGAATGCATGAATGGATTTTTAGAGATACTTATGGCACTAGTGTTGTCACAGTTAATAGTAATAGGATCATTATATTTTATTTGTAGGTATTCTAAAATTTGCTTCATCCAAAGAAATTGTGTGCAGCAGGATGCAACAACAATGTATTATGCCTCTACTATAGAGAGTGATGTGGATGTTTGTTTCTTTCTTGATCATGCTACCAGAATTTTTCCTAAGAAAAATTCTCCTCCACTGGTGCTTTTCCTATCATCTATGCTACCTACCCAATCTGCATCAGTATATGCAGTTAGATTGAAGTCTTTATCTTTTGGATACCATAATCGTAGTTCTAGGGTGTCTTGAAGGTATCTGAATATTCTATTTACTGCTTTTAAGTGGGTTTCTTTAGGTGAAGATTGAAATCTCCCCACGAGTCCTACAACCTGCATGATGTCAAGTCTTGTTGTTGTTGAATAGAGAAAACTTCCAACCATAAATATATACATCGTTTGGTTTACTTTTGGTGAGTCATATTCTAGAATTAGTTTACATCCATTGACCATTGGAGTACCCATAGGTTTACTTTCTTCCATTTGGAATTTCTTCAGCATTTCCTTGATATATTTGGTTTGGGAAACAAATATTCCATTTTCTGTTTGATTTACTTGTAAACCTAAGAAGAATGACAATTCTCCTAGCATAGACATTTCAAGCTCTTCTTGCATTTTGGTTGCAAATTTTATTCTTTGTGTAGTGAGATTACTCCCAAATATGATGTCATCTACATACATTACCACAACAATCATGTTTTGATCCTCAATTTTGATATATAGGTTGTTGTCAGTAGTCCCTCTCTTGTATCCCTATTTTTGTAGATATTGATCAAGCCTAGAGAGCCATGTTCTGAGGGCTTGTTTAAGACCATACAAGGCCTTTTTCAGTTTGCACACATAGTCCTGGTTTTCTAATAACATGAATCATTATTTTTTCTCAACGTAGAATTCTTCTTCTAGTGTTCCATTAAGGACTGTTGATTTGACATCCATCTGATATATTTTGAAATTTCTGAAGCATACAAATGCTAGGAACATTCTGATTGCCTCAAGTATTACAACTGGAGTGAAAGTTTCTTCAAAATCAATAACTTGTACTTGGTAATATCCTTTGCAGACTAATCTGGATTTGTTCTTTATAATTTCCCCATTTTCATTTAATTTGTTCTTGAAGATCCACTTAGTTCCTATCACATTCTTGTTCTTGGGTCTTGAAACTAGTTACCAAGTCCGATTCTTCTCTATTTGATCTAGTTCTTCATTCATTGATTTTATCCAATATTTACTTTTGACTTACACTTAGAAGATTTGGTTTGAGATTTAGTTCACGATGAATGGTTCTTGTTCATTTCGGTACTTCGGGACTTCGGGCATTTACTGGTGGTGAAAATCTCGAAGTAAAAAATCTCAGAGCGACATAACTTGCTGATGTCACTACTGACGTGGCACTGACTCAGTGGATGCCATGTGTCACTTAGATTTGTAACTTACACATACCTTAAATTCCAACTTCATCTTGAGACTTGTCATTATGTGATTGTGCCACGTGTCCTTGTTGAAGTAGTCTTGCTGACCTGGATCTCCTCATGTGGCACATGTTCTCCTCCTGGATCTAATGATTGTCATAACTCCCGAAATGTATCTTAGATCGATGGTTGAGAATGACTTCGTCCTTCGACACTTCGGGTGAATTTACATGTACTCAATCCTTTTTCGCCGAAGTGGTCAGCGCCGAATTTGACCACTATTATGATCCAACGACCATCATGTATTGTCCAGATTCGATGGTCCTCATTCACTTCGGGACTTCGAAACTTCGGCCTTCAAGTGAATTTACCCATTTTGAGCTCCTGATTTGTTTCATTAACGACTCATGTGCGTCATCTCTTCTGATATTCTGATCCATTTTATCACTATTTCTCCTGAGCTCTGAATTCCTTGTACTTTGTTAGTCCTTCTGTACATATATTTTATGCACACTACCTCTCCTAAGATATAGGTAGATTCTTATGAATTTTGTTCATACCAACGCATCATTATAACTTAATGAAATCGGTTGTTGACATCAATGACAATATGTCCAACAAACCTTTCTTTCTTTCCCTCACCAACATTATTATTCAAATTCTAATTATTACCATTGTCCTTGGGTTTATTATTATTCTTCCCACCTCTACGATTATTACCACGTCCTTTATTTTTATTCCCTCTTGGTTGTTGGTAACCATTCAGGTTGGTTGATGATTGCACAAAATGTACATCTGCTGACTGAGTGGGAGTGGAGGACACAAATGAAGCTGGCCCTTCTATAGACTGGTTTAGAGACAACTCTTTCAAATGGCTTGTCACTGAGTCTGCAGATTTGACATTGGCAGAGCCTACAATGCCATCAACACGAGGCTTGAGATTTTGTCTAGGGTCATAGTTTGACTTTGGTGCACCTGGAAGAATATAGTATAGCATCCCAGACTAAGCATATATGAGATCTAGCTGCTGGGATTTAAAAATTGCTTCTTCCTTAGATGTAACCATAGATGTAGAAACATCCTTCGAAATATAAGGTTGTACAGAGTCAAGGAACCATTCTAGCAGGAATTCCGGGGGTATGTAAGCCTTGATCAACCTCTTTCATCTACGCCACTCCTGGATGTGATCCAAGATATGAGTGGATTTGTCCTGACGGAAGGCCAACATAATTTCAATGCCCGCATCATAACATACTGGAAATTGGAAGTGGTTGAGGAAGACTAAAACCATCTGATTAAAATTTCTGTATATCCCCCTTGGTAGCTCGATATACCATTTTGAGACCCCTGTGAGGGTGCATTGAAACAATATTAACCGAATAGAATCGTCATTAAGGGAGTTCGAAGAGCACCAAAGGTGAAAAGTAGTGATGTGATCACCAATATCCTCATCAGGTTTTCCCTTTAATTTTGGAATATCCGAAGGAATCTTGGTGGGGACGGGGGGCCATGTCAGATCATGACACATAGGGTCATTCATTAACTTATACAAGTCTAGAAAATTGAGTGTGGCCAGAAAATGGAGATAGGGTTGTGACATCTAGCCCCAAGCTCCCTGGAAAGATTGTTTTTGGGGAATTGTAGCCCATCTAGGGTTCTGGTACGCACCATGGCCCTATCCGGGATTGTATGACCCTCCTTCAAACTGATTCATGAGGGGTTGGTTGGGAACCATTCCAACAGAAATGTTATGATGAGGGTTGTAAAAACTTCCCCTAGCTAGAGTGGCTCTAGGTTGGGGGTTTCCCAAGGTATGAAACTGACCTCCTCCGGGTGTGAATCCATAGGATAAAGGTGGATTCATCATGCCAAACGTGTTGGTCGAAATCGATACAGAGGAGGTAGGTGTAAAGGAAGGACCATAAGAAATAGCTTGTCTGCCAGGTTGGTTACTCCATCCAGAGGCATTAGGACCAGGATTAGACCCGGGTTTAAAAGGAGGAAGGCCTCCAACTTTAGGAGTCATTTCTGGGACATGAGCACCACCAAACAAAAATGGAGTATGTGGAGGATCCATACCCCCAATTTCAATACTAGTATTCAGACTAGATGCTGGGATGGAGGATGAAAATTGCGATGTGAAATTCGGCATACCATAAGAAAAAGGGCTAGAGGCCATAGCTATGGACTAAATATTGTATCCCAACAAGTGACAAAGGGACCCAAAAAGGTTCATGGCTATAGGTTGAGTATTCACTATAGGACAGACATGAGTGATGATAGGAACCTCCGACACTACAACTTTTGTGGTTGAAGGTGTCAAAGGAGTACCATTAACTATAGTAGGTATGGGAGTTGAAGGACTCCCAATATATTTCTGACTTGATTCAGTACTCATCATTCTATGATCACAAGTCTGGTAAGTGGAGGTGTGTGTACCATGTTTGATAACTTTATGCCTTTTAGAAGGAAAATACTCAAAATGTGGTGGTAATTGTAACAAGCGGTGAGAGCTGCGGGGAATTTGGTCTATCTCCACGATGACTCAAGACTTGAGATATAAAAACAAAACCTAAGGAAACTAGTAATCAAG
>SNQJ01S0138642.1:25765-41406 GCA_010110895.2 Picea sitchensis | reverse complement strand
AGAACATCATATTTTTGTTGAATGCAATAAACCCAAGTTTTTCTTGTTGCATCATCAATAAAAGTAACATAATAATGAGAGCCACCAAGAGTTGATACATGATTTGGTCCCCATACATATGCAAGCACAAGATCTAACCTTTCGCTCTTATTTTCCTTTCTGGCTTTGATAAATTTGAATATCTTTTGTTTTCCATAAACACAATGCTCACATAAATACAAATCAACTTGTTTAAGATCTGGCAAAAAAAATATTTTTTGAAGTATTTGAATCCCCTTCTCACTCATGTGTCCAATCCTATGATTCCACAGTGTTGTATCCACTCCTGTAGAAGTTAAAGAGATATAAGAGTCAATATTACCAGTACATAAATACAATGTACCTACCTTCTCTCCTTTTTCTATCACCAGTGATCCTTTGGTGACCTTTCACACCTTATCTATAAATGTAGATATACAACCTTCACTTTCCAACTTCCCTATTGAAATTATATTTTTTCTTAGATATGGAACATGTCTTTCCTCTTTAAACAACCATTGGTTTCCATTCTTTTTCTTTATTTATACATTTCTCATTCCAACAATTTTGCGTGGTGCATCATCACCCAAATGAACCTGTCCAAAATTACCTTGAACAAAATCTTGAAAATGTTTCATATGGGGTGTGGCATGAAATGAGGCCATTGAATCTACTACCCAAGACTGAGAAATATTATCTACAAAAATAATCAAAGCATCTTGTAACACATCACCTGTTACATTGCTTCCTTATTTTTCTCCTGTTGTCCATCTCTTTATTTCTTTGGAACTCTACAGTGTTTATTTAGATGTCCTTTCTTCCCACAATTCCAACACTCTATTTTTCCTAGTATGGATTTGGATCTTCCATTCTTAGAATTCAGACGGTTCCCTGAGCCCTTTCATCTATCCTTTTGTCTTTCTCTATTCTCCATGGTCAATGCATTTCCTGATGTCTCACTTGTGCTTTTCCATCGCATTTCCTCGCTAAGGATAACACCAACAACATCATCAAATTTCAAAGTGTTTGAACCAGATACAAAATTAATTACAATATTGACCAAGCCATTCCATCTTTCTGGAAATGAGAACATGATTAAAAGAGCCCTAACCTCATCATCAAAGTCCACTTTTACATAACTTGGATGATTAGTAATCGTATTAAATTCATTTAAATGATCAACAACAAACCCACCTTCTGACATCTTCATATTAAATAATTTCTTCATTAGAAATACGTTATTAGACACCGAGGATTTTTCATACAGTTTAGCCAATGAATCCATCATATCCTTCATTGTCTTTTCTTTTGAAATATTGAAAGCCATTGACGCTACCAAGGTCAATCGTTTTGTTCCTAGTTCTTTTTTGACGCTATCGGTTTCTTTTCTATTCTGCCCAATGGTAGGAATATATCCTTCTGATATAAATAATCTTCCATTTACATCTCCCATAATTCGTAGTTTTGGTCGTTAAATTTCTCGACCTTAAACTTTCCATCTTCTTCCATTGCTCCCACTTGAACCAAGAACCCTCTTTTCCTACAAGTTTCCTTTCGCTCTGATACAAGTTGTTAGAAAACCAGGATCACAGAGCAATAAAATAAAATAAATGTGTAAATAAAAAATAAAATATAAAAAATACAATAAAGACATAGATATACATGGTTCACTCAGTGTGGAATACATCCAATAGAGAAATTGGTAGGTCCTTCCTTTTTATTATCCAACATAATGAAGGGATACAACCTACAGCTCAATCATTGCAACTTCCTCTTCATTTTCTCACGGTCTCCTCTCTCATAATTCAATATTGACACACATACACAACCGCAATACAATTACCTAATGAAAAGAGGGTTGCCTTCTAGGGAAAAAAACCCTAACATAACTTATCTCATAAGATCTGTGACCTTATAATGAATGGCCCATATTGACTACGAAATTACAATATTTCACAAGGAAAAGTTTCCTAAAATTTCACTTCAAGGTCGCTTCCCTCAAATTCCCCCTAGACCCCCCTGATGACAATAGTGGGGATGGGAATCCCCCCCCACACCCCACCATCAAGAAATGGGATCCAAACATGGCTTAAACAAGCCTATGGATCAGGAAGATAATCAGGCTCCACAACCAACAACAGGATTTGAAAAAGTTCCAATAAAATGAAAGGCCCAAAAGAAAGTTCCCATCCATCCCAAACTAAAAGGCCCTCACACAAGAAATAACTTTGAATCACTAGCTACTATCCTAGAGAAAGAAACCATTATCCTTATTTCCTCGGTTGAGACTCAACCAAAATCTTCCCTAAGTCAAGGAAAGAACCCATCATCTACACAAGTACCTAGTATCCCAATCTCGAACCCCCTTCCACACGACCAAGATACTTCCATGGATCCAACAAATCCTTAAAGAAGAAGCTGGAATATCTAGAAGACATGGACCTTGAGGACCTTGACCTGCAAGGCATAGAGGTTTCATGCGAAAGTAAAGATGAACACTCAATACCAGACCAACAAATCAAACTATTGCAAAGCGCGTTAATAAAATCAAGAAACAAGGAAAAAGAGATAGCCACTCAAAAAAGTAAGCACTTTGTATATTCTTATTTGGGAATCAAGAAATCAACAAGTAAAGAAATGATTAAGGTTCCAAAAGATGATAAGAAAATAGGACGGCCCTAGAACAAACAGTTATTACAAGAATTAGGAGAACTTCTTCTAAATTCAGGAAGAATTAAGAGTATGGCGAAGAAATTCTCATCCCACCCCCATCCTTCCCAATGAAAATCATATCATGGAACATAAGGGGCATTAACAAGACAATAAAATAGAGATGTTTGAAGACCTTGATCGACAATGAAAAACCATCTGTAATTATGATACAAGAAACTAAATGTAACTCCATAACCATGGAAAAATTGGCTACCAAGTGTTGGAGAGGCTACAATGCTATAGCAGTAGACGTTGAAGGGGAATTTGGAGGAATATCCATCCTATGGAACCCCAATGAAATATTATTATCTCATTTTTTCCATAACCCTCCATACAATCTCAGCCAAATTTTGACCCATAGTATCTGAGAAAATGAGATATATCAGCAATGTCTACGGGCCTCAAACCCCGTAAGAAAAATTATCCTTTCTACAGTCCCTCTATCTCATTTTCCCCCTCATTAAAGCACAACCCTGGATCCTAGGGGGAGACCTAAATATCATAATGTCACTCTCAAAAAAAAATGGAGGGCTCAATCCTCTAGACCAAGACTCATTGAAATTCAAAGAAACCACTAGTGACCTTCGCCTAGTCAATTGGGAAACCACTAATGGAATATTCACTTGGACTAACCACCATGTAGGCCAACACCAAATAGCGTCCCGTCTAGACCTATTTCTCATATCTATATCCCTTATTCTAAGAAATTATGCAATCAAATCTACCACCCTACCTTATCATGGCTCGGACCACTAGCCCATCCACCTCCACATTGACATTCAAGATAGCCTAAACAATTGTCCCTTTCACTTTGAATCCTTATGGTTGATAGATCCTTCTTTCCAATATAACTTTCCCTCTTGGTGGAAGACAATGACAATCAATTCAGGATCCCTAATTTTTATATTCCAGCAGTACCTAAAGAATATGAAAAAACAAATAAATTCATGGAATAAAACAGAATTTGGCAATATCTTTAAAGCCATAAAACAACTTCAAGAAAGAATGAAACAAACTCGACAATTGTTGATTACCTCAGGCTTCACCCATGAGCTAGTAGAGGAGGATGCCTCTCTCATGGTCCAAATAGAAACCAGAGAAAAGAAAGAAGAAATTCTTTGGAGACAAAAATCAAGAGTCTTCCACAACTTGATGATCCAACAAAGACATTAGAATAGAATCATCACTCTAAGAGACAACTAAGGTAACAAAGTTGGAAATCACTAGGACATTCAATCATAATTGCTTCAATATTACAAAACTCTAATGAAAGAACCTCGGTCAAATAGAAAGGAAGAAATCATAAAGATAACCAAGCATATTTCAAAAATGCTCAACGAAGATCATAATGAAGCCCCGATGAGGAAAATTACTATGGAAGAGGTGTAGGAAGTGATATGGGAGATGCCTAACGGAAAATCAACTTGATCCGATGGATTCATAGTGGAATTATATCAAGTTTGTTGGCTGGTAATAGAGAATTAAGTCTTGGAAGTGGTGGAAGACTCCCGAAAATTAAAAAAATTCCTCCCAGCCTTCAATGCTACTTTTGCACCCTCATTCCTAAAGAATATAAGGTAGAAAACCATAGCAAATTTCACTCGTTATCACTCTGCAATGTTATCTATAATCTCATTTCCAAAATAATTACAAATAGACTAAAACCTCTCCTCCCCACTCTAATATCCCTAGAGAAGACAATTTTTGTATAAGGAAGACAAATCCTAGACAACATAATTCTAACTCGTGACCTNCTCTGCAATGTTATCTATAATCTCATTTCCAAAATAATTACAAATAGACTAAAACCTCTCCTCCCCACTCTAATATCCCTAGAGAAGACAATTTTTGTATAAGGAAGACAAATCCTAGACAACATAATTCTAACTCGTGACCTGATCCACTCCCTTCATACCTCCAAGAAACCAGGAATGATTATTAAACTATACATTTCAAAAGTTTATGATAGATTGAACTGGACTTATATATTTGACATCCTAGCCTCCTTTGTATTTAGTGAGAATTGAATTATATGAATAAAATATTTGATTACTAGGATCTTCTTGTCTATCTTGGTTAATGGATCCCGCTCCCAAACAAACGCATTCGACATGGAGACCCCCTCTCAACCTTCCTCTTCATTATGATGGAAGGATGTTTAGGAAGGGATATAAAGGCATAAGTGGTGCAAGGGAGTTGGAAGGGAATCTCTCTTCATGGATAAGGAACTCCAACCATGCACCAAAAATTTGTGGATGACACAATGTTAATGGATTCTCCAACTTTGAAAGAATCCCTTACAATAAAGCAAGTTCTCCACTACTTATCAAAAGTGTTAGGGATGGAAATCAATGAGGAAACTTCCCAACTCTTATTCTTTAACACTCTCCAGCCAAAACATCATAACTTAATAGGAATCTTAGGTTTTCAATGCAACAAGCTTCCTTCAAAATATCTGGGAGTCCCCCTAACTGAGAACCCTCTAAAGAATAAAGTCTAAGAAGACCTTCTCGAAAGCATGGAAATAAAATTGGATAATTGGTCCTTCCGCTCTCTTAACATAGCAAGAAGAATCATTCTCATCAAGTCGGTCCTCCAAGTGATTCCTATCTACCATATCTCAATCATAGTAGCCCCAAAATATATCCTAAAATCCATATGAAATATTCATATAAATTTCTTGTGGGGGGGTTTTAAGAACCAAAATAAATGGGCTTTAGTGGCATGGGAAATTGTTTGTCTTCCCAAATCAAAAGTAGGTCTCGGTCTGAGGGGCCCATAAATTCTTAGCAAAAACTGATCTGGATTTAGGAGTGGCACAAACTGATTAACAGACTGAATACAATAAACACGGAGATAGGAAGAATAACACAAATATCCAGTGAACAATATCTTGTTTTAAATAATGAAATAAGTTGAAGCTGTAAAACTGCAGAACTCAAACTTACTTGAATGGTGGTAGCTATCTCTGAGAAGAGATGTGGCTGCTACATGCATCTGTCTGAGAAAAATGGATTACAATGAGGATCCAGAGGCCCTTTTCATATTTCTCATGAATTCCAAAACCCTAGACATCCAAAAACCTAAGCCTAGAAGGTGAAATGCCAAAAGTCATGTGGTCCCTATGGGTAAGTTGGTGTAAATTGGTACCTTAACTTCCTAGGGTCGTAACTTTTGCATACAACCTTCATTTTAGGCACGTAATATCCCGTTGGAAAGCTATTTCATAGAACTACAAATTCTTTTGTTAGACTATGACTCAGACTACAGTCTGAATATGGAGAGCCAAAAATACAATATTTGGGGTCCCAAAACAACCCTAAAAGTAAAACAAGATGTGTTGACATGAAAACATACAAAATAAGCCAGTTGGATTAGGCGAGAGGCCACACGTATCCACCTGGAGAATGTATGGGGCTTCAGATAGCCCCAAAATTGTAGAAATCACAATTATAAAGCAGTAGAGAAGGACGTGCTAAACAAAAACAAACACAAGGAGCCAATTGGAATAGGTGGGTGACCACCAATATCCACCTGGATCAATCCTCCCCCTTTAGGAAGCAATGGTCTCCATTGCATTTAGTTCCCCCATCAGGTGAGGAAACTTATGCTGGATTTGGCCCCCGGTGAGCCACTTTCCTTGGTGTAGGAGTTGTCCTACCTTGAGAGCCCAATAAAGTTGGATCTACCGTCGGCTAGTGCCCTTGACCTGTGTGTCCACAATCTGATCGGTGGATGCTTGTTCCATGCAGTCAGGGTTGAGCTCTGTTGGTGTCAGTTGTTTAGAGATCTCAGAGGTGTCCAATAACGGTGGAAAATATGGCCTAAGGAGGTCCACATTGAATACTGGATGCAGACCAAGGAAGGGTGGAGTGTTGAGATCAAAAGAATTGCTACCCACAACCTTGGTGATAGTGTAAATCCCATAACGAAGTGGGCTAAGATTCCTATGGGGCCTAGTGAGACACTCCTTCTGCAAATGTAACCATAATTTGTCATCAACCTGAAATTGGTGTGGTACACTATGTTGATCGTGGCATTGCTTGTACTTAGCACTGGATTTCTACAAAATCTCCTGGACTTGTTGGAAATTGTGTTGAATCTTCTCAATGAATCTGATGTCTTTGTCGATCGCAGACTGATCAGGGGAAGAGTTTGTATGTGCGGTGACAAGAGAAAGTGCAACATCAATGGGTCCCAAAGGTTGGAATCCGAGACCCACCTGAAATGGGATATGGCCGGTGGAACTATGGAGAGACTTGTTGTAGTTGTGTTGGACATATGGGAGAATCTCGTCCCATGTACATGGATGCTTAGAATTGTACATGCGCAGGATGTGCACAATCATCTAATTGATGACCTCAGTTTGGCCATTGGTTTGGGGGTAGAAAGCAGTGGATTTTGTGAGTTTGGTGTCCAAGAGAGACCAGAGACTCAACCAAAAGGTGTTGAGGAACCTGTTGTCTCGGTCAGAGATGATGTTCTGTGGTATCCCAAAGTGGACCCAAAATAGTTCGAAGAAGATCTTGGCAGTATATGGCACTGTGACATTCTTCTTAAAAGCTGTGAGGATGGGCATCTTTGAAAACCGATCAAGGACCACAAACACATAGTCATTTTCGTTCTTGGTGGACGACAAACCAAACATGTAATCCATTGAGATGGATTCTCACGGCTTCTAAAAAATAGGAAGAGTGGTGTATAATCCTTGCCTCTTGATGGATGGATTGGAAATGGCATAGGCAGTACAAGATGTGATATACTTACTGAAGTCCTGTCAAAGTTTTGGCTAATAAAAATGTTTCTGAAGAACGACCATAGTTTTCTCTACGCCAAAATGTCTTGCCACCCAACTATAGTGGGATTCCCAAATCATCTTTGCACGCTCACTTATAGGAACAAAGGGATGTCCTAGGTGGCATAAGAGTTCATATTGAATGTGAAAATCATTGACAGTGGCGCCTGTACCCAAGAGTTGATATGTGGTGGCGAAGTCTAGATATTGGTGATAAAGTTGGGGCCACTCCGATTCTTCATGTCCATAGGACTAGAGAACAATGGTGTGTGCAGCCACAGGAGGCAGACTGAGGCAGTCAGCAACACGATTGGAGATACTTGTCTTATACTTGATGTTGAGATGGAACTGATGCATGTAGGTGGGCCACTTCTAATGGTGGTCGTTCTGCAATTTCTCCTATGTCTGTATGAACAGTAGAGGCTTGTTATCAGTGTGTATGATCGTCTCTTTCCTGAGAATGTAATTTTTCCATCGACGATAGGATTGTATAATGGAATACATTTCCTTTTCATAGGTGGGGTATTTCCACACAATATCGTAAAGTGTCTCACTATGGTATGGCACATGATGCATGTGCTAAGTTAGAACTGTACCCACAACATAGTCAAACACATTAGTCTCAATCTCGAATGGTTCTTGCAAATCAGGAAAGGAGAGTACTGGAGTTGAGAACAAGCGATGTTTCAGATCATCAAATTCTTGTTGCTTCTCCTTCCCCCACATGAACTTGTCCCTACCACTACACTTGGTCACCTGGATGAGGGCTCATGCAATATGGGAGAATCATAACATGAACGATCGGTAGAAATTGGCTAGTCCCAAGAAGCTCTGAATCTTGGTCAGTGTGGTCGGGTCTGGCCAGTCACATATGAATTGGATATTATCTGGATCAACATGTACCCCATTCTCATCAACAATGTAGCCCAGGGATTGGACCCTGTTCATTCCAAAAGAGCATTTTTCCAAGTTGGCATAAATCTTTTGTTGTTGCAGAGTGCTCAAAACATGTTGAATATGCAACATGTTCTCCTCCCACATTCTGCTGAATATGAGGATGTCATCCAAATATACTACCACAAAGGAGTTGGTGAAGGTTCTCAATACATCATCCATCAACCTCATGAAAGTGGTTGGTGCATTTGTTAAGCCAAAGGGCATGACTAGCCATTCATAGAGACCTTCTTTAGACTTGAAGGTGTCTTCCAGACATCAGTTAGTTCAATGGGAACCTGGTGGTAGACAGACTTCAAGTCAATCTTGTTGAATAAAATTACCCCCTTGAGTTACTCAAGAAGGTCATCAATCCTGGGAATGGGGTAGCGGTTCCTGACTGTTATTTTGTTTAAGGCTCTATAATCAATGTAGAGTTTCCAAGTCCCGTCCTTCTTCTGCACCAATATAATCGGGCTTTCGCAAGGGGAGGATATGGGTCTGATGTGCCCCTTTTGAAGAAGCTCTTGGATCTGATGCCTGATTTCATCATTATCCATCAATGAGAACCGATAGATTGAACCATTAGGTAGAGGTGCACCGGGGATCAGATCAATTGGATGCTTGACTTGGAAGTGTGTTGGTACCCCTGTAGGTGAGGCGAAGATGTCTTTGTATTCTTCCATGATCCCATCCACTTTCTTTTGCTAAAAATAGAGGCGTTGTGTAGAGGCCATGGATGTGGTGGAGACCTTCTACTTACTGTGAGAATGGACCACAAAGAAGAAAAACTTCATGGTATGTGAAATGACCTTACCGCATTGCTTAGCAGAGATTAAAGAAATAACAGTAGGCGGTGCCACCTCTGGGATCCTGTACAATTGTCTACCCAAAGTAATAATAACATTGCGGGGTCTAGACTCATACACAACATGATGCTTCCAAAAATATGGTTGTCCTAAAAGAACATCACAAACTTCAAGGGTAGCAATATCACATAGTACCTAATCTTTGAAAGGCTTGATGCCATACGGAAGACGACATTGTTGGCTGACACAAAGATCTCTTCCTTGACAAAGCCCATCGATGGTGTAGGTTTGTGGGTGTGGTGTCATTTGTAGGTCTAGCCTCTTGATGACCTCTGATGAAATCAAGTTCTTCTGACTATCGTTGTAGACAATGAAATGAATCGTAGCCCCCTTGACCCACATCTTCGAGTGAAATAGGTGTTCCTCTTCCTCTGGTTCTTCTAGTTTGCTTGACCGAAATTTGGTGGTAGCGATCGTGGCACTGGGTTCAACATCGATAAGTTGCTTCCCTCCTTCAGGATTTTACTTGGAATCAAAATCGACCTCTGACTCGGAAGCCTTCAGCTCAGCAACAAGGGACTGCTTGGAGCGACATTCCTCGATGTTGTGCCAAGGAATTTTATGGTACTCGCACCATTTTCCTGTGTCCTTCTTTGTCTTCTCATTTCCCTTCTTGTGTTACAACTTGGATGGATTGTCCTGAGGGTGGCCATATTGAATTGGTCCCTTTCTATGTGGGTTCGGGTTGCCTTTTCCCTGCTTTAGCTGTGAGGGGTTTGCAGATCCAAAATATCATCGTTTCTTCTTAAATTTATGCTCGATCTTGACAGCGTATCTATAATTTGTGCCCAATGAGGCGATGTACAGGAACTCCATTTCTGTTTGAATTTATCTATGCAAACAACCGCAGTATTTGAGCACCAAATCATGCTTAGAATCTTTGATACCCAATTTGGTGAGTAGGGTATGGAAAATATTGGTGAAGTCTAGTATTGTCTAGTCCCTTTCTTGACGTAGGGTGGTACATCTAGTGTACTGGTCCTCGTAGCTTCCAACATGGTAGTATTGTTCTTTAATGGTATCTCGGAAGGAATCCCATGTAGAGTCCACCACAAAAATTGCAGTTTCCTCCATAGCCCTTTGCTCAGAGTAAGTATCCCACCAGTATTTCACATGGGGAACAACCTTGAGGAGTGAAAAACTAATCTTTTCCCTATCGAAAACTTTGTGGACCGAAAAATATCCTTTGAACAGATTCAACCATTTATCTACAACATCTGCATCTATTAGTCCTTCAAATAACAAAATATCAAAATTTACATGTACCTTGAAGAGGGTTTCATGGTCGCTTGATGAAGATGCTTCTCCCGTGGGAAACCGTCGAAGGATCTGCGTGAATTTGTCCATCATTTCATTCCTTTGTCGCGTGAGGGATTCCTCGAGCAACATTTTAATAGGATCTCCTGCTCCAACATATTTCTTTTCATCTCCCATGGGTTGTTGTTGGGCTCGGCATGGACGATATGGTAATGGCTCGATTGTTTCGAGTCCCAACTTCTTGTACCTAGACCTTGTTGGGGACATGCATGAAGAAAAATAAATGAAGGGCAGGCCACTCTAATACCTTTGATCCAGATTTAGGATCATAATGAACGGATTAATAGATTGAATACAATAAACACAGAGATAGGAAGAATAACACAAATATCCAGTGAACAATATCTTCTATTAAATAATGAAATAGGTTGAAACTGTAAAACTATAGAACTGAAACTTGCTCGAATGGTGGTATCTATCTCTGAGAAGAGATGTGGTTGCTAAGCGCATCTGTATAAACATAATGGATTACAA
This sequence comes from Picea sitchensis, assembly GCA_010110895.2. Lineage (NCBI taxonomy): Eukaryota > Viridiplantae > Streptophyta > Pinopsida > Pinales > Pinaceae > Picea > Picea sitchensis. The sequence goes on along the minus strand of SNQJ01S0138642.1, from coordinate 30,288 downwards.
TGAGGCTCCAGAGGCCCTTTTCATATTACTCATGAATTCAAAACCCTAGACATCCAAAAACCTAACCCTAGAAGGTGAAACGCCAAAAGTCATGTGGGCCCTATGGGTAAGTTGGTTTAATTTGGTACCTCAACTTCCTAGGGTCATAAATTTTTCATACGACCTTCGTTTTAGGCGCATGATAGCCCGTTGGAAATTTATTTCAGAGAGCTACACATTCCTCCATTAGACTGTGACTTTGTCTACAGTCTGACTGTGGCGAGCCAAAAAAAACAATGTTTAGGGCCCCATAAAAACCCTGAAAGTACAACAAGATATGTTGACATTAAAAAATACAAAAAAATCCAGTTGGATTAGGCGACAAGCCACCCGTATCCACCTGAAAAATGTTTGGGGCTTCAGACAACCCCAAAAGTGTATAACTCACAATTATAAAGAAGTACAGAAGGACGTGCTGAAAAAAACGAACACGAGGATCTAGTTGGAATAGGTGGGTGGCCACCAATATCCACCTGGATCAAAACCCTTGGATAAAATATATGGTAGCATTGACTAACCAAACCACAGATTGAATTGGTTGAGTTCTAAAAAACCTAATACACCCAAAAGCATCAAGTTAGTCATATTATCATAATGAACCATGCCCCAATGGGTTCTAGCATTTGGAACTTATCCTGGAAAAACCATCACTTAATCTAAGAAAATTTCTTTTGGGAAATAAAAAATGGAAAGGAATCTCTTTTCTAGAGGACGCTTGGAAAAAAATCCCCTAATTGAGAGACCAGCCTTCTCTTCTTAGCCTGTAAACTGAAATGACATAATAGAACAAGACCATGGTGGCTCACTATTGGAAAAAAGAAACAAACCCTAGCAACTAGAGAAAATGGCTCCCCCATCACCTATGGTCTAGAGCTTTAGAAAATAACACCTTCGAAGGTTTTCTGAAGGACCTAGGAAAAAGGAGAATTTGATGCTCTGAACAACATGACCGCCATACATGGGGCGTTGCAAATTCATGAAACTTATCAACCAAATAATCTTATGAGAGTGCAACCAAGCACACTAAGCTCCCATAAGCTCAAATCTGGAATAAGATTTGGAGCCAAAACCTTTGGTCGAAAGTCTCAACCTTCCTGTGGTTGATATCTATAAACAAAGCTCTTACCTAGGAAAATATTCACAAATGGGGTCCATGGGTCCCTCCTGATGTCTTGTTTGTCAGGAGAAAGAGGAGACTATGGAGAATCTATTCAACATGTGTAAATATACAGAATACCTATGTACCCTCTTGGAGCTTCTCTTTCGCCACTCAAGCCACAACAAACACTCCATTCAAGCCACCTTAGAACTGTGGCCCTCCTCAATAACTCATAATTCTATATTAAATAGGGCTTGGAACCTATTACATGGATTTACTTGGGAAGCCTAGAAAGAGTGAAATCTTAGTATATTCAAGCTTCAAGCCCTCCTTGTGGAAAATCTCTGGAACAAGATCATCTTTTTCATCTAGGAAACCATTATTGCCCAACCCTAGAAGGAAGAGGACTGTAAAGATAGATCATTTTAGCTTTCTATATTTGAAGCCATTAAACTCAAATCCAACCTTGCTACCTTTAGCCAAAGCACCATCTCCACCTCACCAACATAAGATTCCCAGTGGAACCCTTCCCTAGAGAGGTTCATTAAGATAAAATTTGATGAGGCCTCTAAAGGCAACCCAGAACCAGCAGGGTACAAAAGAGACTTTCGAAACAATCAAGGAAACATTTTGAGAACTTATGGGGGAAATATGGGGATAAATACCAATAACTTGGTGGAAATATAGGATCTATAGGAAGGTCTTCATATTTCCTCAACTCAGGGTTACACCAAGCTCATCCCAGAAAGAGATTTCTAGATAATAATCAACATGCTCAAGAGTCTTCAAAATGGACCCCCAATCCTGAAAATATCAAAAAGTTGGAGATTAAATCCAGTATGGAGACCATTCAACAAACTCTAGACTTCCTATGACCATTCTCAATCATGTTTGACGCTCTGCCAATAATATGGAAGAATGAATTGCAAATGAAATCCTAAGGACAATAGGAGATGGGTGGGACAAGCCATGGAACCTCATAGAGGATGAGGGTTTCTCCTCGACGTTTACTACAATAGAAAGGTAGGACCATCCTCCCTAGGAGACCAAGGCCAGGAAGAAAACAAGAGAGATTCCATTCTCCTAGGAATAAAGGGGAAACATCAACACAAAATCCTCTTCATGGGAAGGTATAGGTTGTGTGGAGGGTAATCAGGGTGGTTACCCAACTCTAGTAAGGAGGGACCCAACAAGGCAAGAGGATTATCGTCAGGTTGGTGGAGTAGACACCCTTTCTACCCACCTTCGATCTTGCAACCCAGCTAGCACTCATCTTCAACAGTAAAGGAAGGTGTCCTACCCTGAAATTCAAGTAGAGAGAAGCTTAATAGGATCAACGAGTCTCCCATCAACAAGGCTGGATCACCCTTCCCCAGATGGGGTGCTTGGGACGTACGTGGTAGGGATATCCTCCCCTGAGGTGAACAAGTGGAACATTAATGAAACAACTCCCCAAGACGAAGACCTCGATAAGTGGGCCTCTCCTCCAGTGTGTGTCGGCTAGCACTATCAAGTAGGAGATCTAGCATGATTGGATGGTGGAAGTCATAGAGACAACAATCTCATGTCTCTTTCTAATCACAAGGAAACTTGACAATAATACTCCTCTACATGTGGAAAAATACAACATTTAATGTAGGGATATCCTCTCGAGATGCAAGGGGGAGGGGAGGGCTCACATGAGTATCTCCTCCAGCTATGCCGAATGGAGAAGTAATAATGCTAAGTGGACTTGACCATCACTACCTCAACTACAGCTAGCACCCAGCGACAAGACACCAGCACCGACACCTTGTATCAGTAGTTAATATAGGGACTTTGTGTCGAGGAAATCAAGGTCAACATACAAAGGATATCCCACTTGTCTTTGAATAGGGGGTGGATTCTGAGGAGCATCCAACATGGTCGGGGGGGAGTATCTCTAAATGTGAGTTATGAGACGTCTTCTCGACATCCAAACTCACTCTCACCTCCTTGATTTCTACCTCTATGTCAAGATCCACTCTCCAAATGAGGAACTAGACCCTTAGAGAATTTTTTATGCCTACTATGAAAATTGGTAGTTTGGTTCAGGACTTTAGGTACCCCTCCATGGACAGTGAGTGGCCATGTTTAACCCCTCCCTACATCATGTACCACCCTTCTCTTTACTCCCTCATCCGAGATACCATGGCTCCTAGGCATGACTATCCTCCTGGCTATAGATGTAGTTTAGGAACCTCTAGCACTTCATCCTCAAGGCATCACAAAGAGGGATATTTAGAGTCCATAGTACAACGAGAGGCCTACAATGCGACCAAAAATTATGATTCAAATACTCTTCATTGTTTCCAGAGAACTCTGGATGAAATTGAGGACACAGTCAGCTTGGAAAGGTAAATGACTACAAACTCAGAAGTAGTTGAGACCACAATACATTTGGTCCCAGATGTTTGTCATACGAGAGGCAGAGATACTTGATACTAGAGGATTGTTGAATTATATTGGCACATAAAAACGTTTATGGGGAAAATGATCCAAACAAGGGAAGATGCACAAAATATAGTTCAACTTTAGCTTGATGATCTCCACTTGTTGGTTAGAGAGATCCTCTCCCACATCCATCCAGCACACCAAAATCGACCTCCTCCCCCAACATATCATCGCCATCAAGAAGGGGTCAATGAAGATCAAATGGAAAATCCTCTGGCCTCCTTGGTGGGACCCTTGGCCCCTTCAAGTTGGGTACCATAGTAGTGTTTTTTTTGAAATATGATAGCTAACAATAGGCATAGGATTGGTAATTTTAAAGTAACACTGGAATATCATGTCTTTAATTTTTTTTGGATTCTACACAAATATTATATTTGGCCAGATGATCTATATCTCTGATGTTGGTATGGTTTCACAAGTGGAAGGCCAACAACAAGGAATTTTGGTTTGTATGATATGTTAAAAAATCAATAGAATTTTTTATGTGAACTTAAATATGTGTGTGTGTGTGTGTGGCAGGCTCATTGAATATATCACCAATGAATTCCCTTGTTGTATAGACTCATTGAGTAAGATGGGGAGACAATGTAGGTTCATGTTTAATAGAGTCATCTAGAGGATGAGGTTAAACATGTGGATCATTGTTTTCATCTTCATTATAATTATTTTAAGAATAAGAATGATATAGAATAGAAGCATAAGGATTAACAAAAGGAAATTTTGGTATAGAAGGAGTAAACATAGATGGCACGTCCAAAGAGGATGGCTTCTAGTTTGGACCTGGTAGAGACGTTGAGTTAGGCATGTAGGACGATATACCTTCATCAAACATAATATACCTTCTAACAATGACTTCTTTTTTATTAAATATCATGAGTTTATAACCTTTTACATCCTCTAAATAACCAATAAA
>SNQJ01S0138642.1:0-23468 GCA_010110895.2 Picea sitchensis | reverse complement strand
ATAAGGGCTTTGACACTGTGTTTTATTTACTTGCATATGTGAGTTATCCCACGTTTCTCCGGAGAGTATAATTTCATGTGTTTTTATATGCCAGCGCTCCCTTTGTTGTTCGACGCGTAGTGCACCTCTTTTGGGTTTCTCTCGTGACCTCCTCCTCCATTTGACTTGATGCCTGGCACTTGGGCGCTCAGTCTCGACTGACTTGTGTTGTGTTGTGACTTTGGCTGGATAGCTTGGAGATTGGACGCCAAGGGTAGTTGGCCCTATATAAAAATATTTTGTGCATAGGTTTGGATAAATAAACATTTTTTCTCTTTTTACCAAATTTTAAAATAATAAAATATTAATTTAAAATTATATTAAATAATTTTAAAATAATATAATTTACATATAAAGAATTAAGTTTGGTTTTATAGCTTGGCATTTTTAGACCTATTTCAAAAATCAAGGAATTGTGAACTAAGACAGAAAGGAGACTTTGGAAAATTTTAAAGATTTAAGATTTTGGCAAATTGTGATGTAAGGATTTGAGATTTTGATGGTAGAGAAGCTTGGCGAAAATGATGAAAGGTTTAGAGTTTTATTGTGGCTAAAATTTTTACACCAAGCGATAGATTTAAAGCTAGTACAACTTGACAAAAAAATTTGGCGAGAGACACAAAGTTTAAAAATTTCAATATTTATTCTAACAAGCTGCAATAACAGGAATAGCACAACTGCAAACGTTAAAACTAAAAGGGAACATAAAAAAAGAAAATGTCACCATTCTAGTCGATAGAGGGAGCACCCATAATTTCATACATGTAAATGTTGCAAATAATCTAAATCTATTCATATATCTGGCCGCAGATATAAGAATAATATGGCAGATGGTAAAAAACTTGATAGCATAGGAAAATGTCACAAGATCAAGCTTCAAGTAGCAGATTGCGAATTAGAATCTGTATTCTACACTGTACCCTCAGGAGGAGTAGACGTCGTCTTGGGAATTCAATGGTTACAAATGCTAGGGACCTCTTATGCAAATCACCAAATACAATTTATAAAATTCAAATGGGAAGGAAGACAATACAAATTATACGGATTCCAGTCGCCTCCCACCCAAATTATATCCTCACAACAAATGGAGAAACTACTTCGAAAAGGATCACCATATTACGTGGCACAATGTCATCAGATGCAGTTATTAACAACCGAAATAGTCAAGTCGCAACATCCAAAGATTCAAACATTAATCCAAAAATATGACAAGGTATTCCAAGACTTACCTATGAAGTTGTCACCTAATGGAAACACAAAACATATAATCGAGGTTAATCCATATTCCACACCAGTTAATATTAGACCTTATTGATATCCTCAACACCATAAGACGGAAATAGAAAGGCTAATTCAAGACCTATTGAAATGTGGGGTTATTACGACAAGCAGGAGCCCATGTGTAGCCCCAGTGGTACTGGTTCGAAAAAAGGATGGATCTTTTAGACTATGTATAGACTATCGAGGGTTAAATAAAATAATTATAAAAAATAAATTTCCTATACCCTTCATAGATGAGTTACTAGACAAACTCCATGGAGCTAAATACTTCTCAAAATTGGATTTAAGATCATGGTACTACCAGATTCGAGTAAGATTAGAAGATGTACAAAACACTGCTTTCCAAACACACRAAGGACATTATGAGTTTAAAKTCATTTCGTTCGGCYTAACCAATGCACCAACTACCTTCCAAWYAACTATGAATCAAATTTTTCACCCCTACTTAAGGAAGCTTGTATTGGTCTTCTTTGATGATATTCTTATTTACAGTAAAACTTGGAAGGAGCATATGAATCATTTAGAATAGGTACTTTATCTCTTAGAGAAAAATCATTTCTATGCCAAACTATCAAAATTTTCCCTTGGTAAAGAAGAAGTAGAGTACCTTGGTCATGTCATATCTCGAGAAGGAGTCAAGGTGGACCCTGAAAAAATCAAGGCAATCACAGAATGGCCCAAAACAAAGAAGATATCAAAACTAAGGGGATTCATTGGATTAACAGGTTATTATCAAAGATTTATCAAGAACTATGCTCATTTAACAACACCCTTGTCAAACTTATTAAAGAAAAATTCCTTCAAATGGGATAACAGTGCACAAGAATGTTTTGAAACATTAAAAAGGATTATGTCGTCTACACCTATGTTAGCAATACCATATTTTTCAAAACCCTTTGTAGTAGAATGTGATGCATCAAGAATTGGAATAGGAGCAGTATTGATGCAAGATGGCCACCCAATAGAATTTGAAAGTCGGAATCTCAACAAAAATGAAGAGTTAAAATCTACCTTTAATAAGGAAATGTTAGCTATTATGCATGCATTAGCTAAGTGGCGACAATATCTCTTTGGAAGAAAATTTTCGATACGTATTGATCACAATAGTCTACAATACTTACTAAGACAAAAAACATTGTCCACAAAACAACAAAAGTGGATGGAGAAACTTTCCACCTTTTATATGGAAATAATACACAAAAAAGAGAAAGACAACATAGTTGTTGATGCACTATCATGAAAAGATGAGGAAGTAAAAGCATATGCAACAACAATAGTCATTCCAGATTGGTTGGATGAGATTCGAGTTGAGTATGCCAAAGATCCTGAATCAAATTCCATAATCAACAATTTAGACCAAAACCCCAAATTTGAATGGAAAAATGGCATTTTATGGTACAAGAACAGAATCTACCTAATTCCATCCTCAAAATTTAAAATGAAAGTCTTAAGGGGGTCACACAACTCCCCAACATCAGGACATGTGGGTTTTTTCAAAACCTACTATAATGCACGACGATCATTCTATTGGAAAAGAACGAATAAAGATATTCAAATATTTGTGGCCAAATGTGAAATATGTCAAAGGAATAAAAATGAAAATGTTATGACTCTAGGATTACTACATCACCTACATATTCCTGAAAAAAATGGGAAGATATCTCAATGGATTTCATTGAAGGGCTACCCATGTCTGATGGGAAAGATAAAACTTTTGTTGTGGTTGACAGATTAACCAAATATGCACATTTCATGGCGGTAAGAAAAACTGACTCAACAAAACAAATTGGAGATGTTTTTTGCAAAAAACATTTATAAGTTACATGGGTTTCCGAAGGTAATTGTCATCGATAAGGATGCAAAATTTAAAGGAAATTTCTGGAAATAATTTTTCAAAAATACATGAATATCTCTTAATATGAGATCCTGCTATCATCCACAAACATATGGTCAAAAAGAAATTGTAGATAAATGCTTAGAAACATACCTACAATGCTTTGTGATGGATAAGAAAAATAAATGGTCTCAATGGTTGTTACATTTAGCTGAATGGTGGTATAAATATACATATCACACTTTCACTAAAATGAATCATTTCCAAGCCTTATATGGTTATGAACCACCTATATGGAAAGAGTTTGCACTAATTAATACTAAGGTCCAAGCAATAAGAAATAAGCTAGAGGAAGAACAAAAAATCATAAAATTATTAAAAGAGAACCTATTAATAGCTCGTAATCGAATGAAACAACTAACAAACCAACATAGGTCAGAAAGAGAATTTGAAGAAGGAGATAAGGTGTTTGTATGGCTCCAACCTTACAAACAATTATCCCTTAAGCAACAAGGGAATAACAAATTGGCCCCAAAATTCTATGGATCCTTTCAAATTGACAAAAAATTATCCAAGTAGCTTATAGATTGGAGTTGCCAAAAAAAATTCGCATCCACAATGTCTTCCATGTTTCATGTCTCAAAAAAATGCTTGGGAAATCTCAGTCAGTACAAATAAAAATCACTGAATTCGATGACGAAGGAAAACATATTTTAGAACTAGAAGGTATTCTTTCGATGAAGAAAAGGTGTTACGTTCCAGAACCATAAAGGAATATCTTATCAAATGGAAAAACCTTCCAGAAGAAGATTCATCATGGGAGACCGAACAATTCCTCCGAAAATACCCAACACTACCCTTGCTTTGAGGACAAAGCAAAATCTTAAGAGTGTGGAAATGTTACAAACATAAAAATGATAATGATAAATACAACAATTATAATAATAATTAATATCATTTAATTAAATCAAGAGGCACATACCTCCCCACCTCGTGACCAGTCAATGATATATAGCAACCGTCACGAGGGTAGTGTAATCATCATCTTTCATTATATTCAATTAAATATTAATACTTAGAAATATTCATTCCTCAATGAATAAGAGTTTTTATGTTACAATCAATTTGTATTGTCTTTCTCTATTTGTTGGTAGAGTTAACAAAGAATTCGAATTGTTTGGTCTATTTGATCCATAAGCTACGACCATACATTGACTTAGTAGAAGCAAAAATTTAAGCATATCTTTACATGATATTAAGTATTTGTATCATGTGAATGGGTAGAGGAATGAATGAAAGAGTGCTACTGTGTACGCACATTTGAAAAATATAGTATACATTTGAATATCATAATAAATTTACAAATGACCGATTGTTGGTTTTGACATTAAAGAAGCAAATAATTTATTCAAATGGTCCTGGAAATACAAATAGACCACTCATGTCTTTTAGCTTTGAACTCAACTTAATTGTGATTGTGTATTAAAAAAATACACACACAATGCATTTATATTTGTCTTAACAAAATTGCAAATTGCATTGTGTATTTGGCATTGTAGAATTGTGAAGGCAAATTGGATTTGTTTTTCTTTGGGTGATCATGGGCATTGTCACTACAAAGATGACAAACTAAGATTACACACCAGTTAGAATAGGGATATACATACATGTTGGTTAATTCACATAGAAGAGAATCAATTACTTTAATTTGATAGAAGCATCTGTGTTGATGAGATGTATGGGCCATAGGCCTACCATTTATGGATTAGAAGTTCTCCCCAAATATTCATTAAAGAGAGATAAATGAGACAACAAAAATAACTCATAACCTAGACTCATAGGGATTCCAATATCAAATGAATTAAATCTTTATCTTCAAGAGATTGAAACTCTGAATCGATCTTGGATGAAGTTGGAAACCGTGTTTATCAAATGCAACTAGATTCAAGCCCACTACTTCAAAAATCAGTCGATTGCTTTGAATATTAATGATTTTAGTTGCATTGAATATTTTGTTTTGAAGTTCAAGACACTTGGGAAATTAATTATCGATTATCAAATCAAGAAAGAAGATTAATATATGATTTTTTCTATTCTCTCTAAAATTAGAATTTCCTATATTTTTTTGTATCCACCTTTCACTCTACTAGACAAACCTTTATTACTCAAGGTACTACTTATATAATTCTTGTTTTAAAACATTATGTCATTCTCTCATTTGAGAGAAATATAATATATTTCACCTTGGATTTATAAGTAATACAAGTACCTTTATCAAGGTCTTAATGGCACAATGGAAACAAGTCCCCAAACATCCTAAGAAGCAACATATCTTACACAACAAAGAAAACAATGGTTCCAAACCTCCTTGACCTTCTCCTACTCCTAATGTTGATAAAGGAGCTAAGACAAAATAAAATAAGTCTAATAAGCATTGAAAGTTTTATGGCATAGATGGTCATCAAGTGTCCTATTACTCAAATAAGATAGCATTTCTCAAAGGACCATGAAGAAGAAAAACCTATATTTGGACCCTTATTCCTCTCATTCCTAGAAGGCTATATTCTTTCTTATTTTGGATTTTATTTCAATGAATCAAATTATAGTTCCTAAAATGAATGGATTATTGATTTAGGAATGTCTTATCATATAAATAAGGATAAATCCTTATGCTCTAAATCAATGGAGGACCAAATAAATATTTATTGGTGATTATAGATCTCTAGATGGTGTAGAATTAGGAATGGTTCATTTAGATGATGGTCACATCAATGGTGTACTGTGTGTTGCTAGTATATATTGAAACCTTATTTGCATTTATAAAATCACTTATTTTGGTGAAGGAACAATCATGGAGTTTTCACCTCATCAAGTTATAAACAAAAATCTAAAGTATCCTCAACATACATAGCATAGGGAACAATTGAAGATATTACGAAGTTGTATAAGTTTGACAACCTTAGATGAACTTCTCTTCCTCTATATTTTATTGCTCGTAGAGATGACATGAAGAAATCTTGGCATGAACAATTTGGTCGCTTAAGTTACAACTCGTTATAATAAGTATGCAAGCATGATATATTCATTGATCTTCCACTCATTTATTGTAGGGATGATGTTTATGTTGGTTGTGTTCTCAACAAGCATCATCAAGTCAGTTTTGACAAATGTGACCCTTATCATGCCTCAACTTCCTTATAGCTTGTGCATAGTGATTTGTGTGGTCCACTTACTTTTTGTTATTTCTATGGGTTTAAGTATTTCTTAACGTTCATTAATGAATTCTCCAAACACACTTGGGTTTACTTCTTAAAACTCAAGAGTGAATTTTTTGACATTTTTTGGCCTTTAAGACCCTTGTAGAAAAACAACATGGACATCGACTTCATAAGATAAGAACAAATGATGGGGTGAGTATATTAACACAAAATTTAACACTTAATACATTGAAATAAGGTATCCATATGAAACATACTATTCCATACACACCATATCAAAATAGTGTTATAAAGAGAGAGAATCACACCTAAAAGGAAATGGGTAATTGCATGCTCTAATCTAAGGAACTCAGTCATCATTTTTGGGTAGAAGATATAAATTATTAAAATTAMATATTTAACCACACTTCCACTAAGGATTTAAATAATATAACACCCAAATAATCACAGAGTAACATAAAACTATATGTAATCCACTTTTGTGTGTTTGGYAGTGAATCATGGGTGCACATTCTTGATGAGAAAAGGACATTCTTACAACCTAAAAGTGAAGTGAATTTTTATTGGTTATTTAGAGGATGTAAAAGGTTATAAACTCATGATATTTAATAAAAAAGAAGTCATTGTTAGAAGGTATATTATGTTTGATGAAGGTATATCGTCCTACATGCCTAACTCAACGTCTCTACCAGGTCCAAACTACAAGCCATCCTCTTTGGACGTGCCATCTATGTTTACTCCTTCTATACCAAAATTTTCTTTTGTTAATCCTTATGCTTCTATTCTATATCATTCTTATTCTTAAAATAATTATAATGAAGATGAAACCAATGATCCACATGTTTAACCTCATCCTCTAGATGACTCTATTAAACATGAACCTACATTGTCTCCCCATCTTACTCAATGAGTCTATACAACAAGGGAATTCATTGGTGATCTATTCAATGAGCCTTCTAATTAGTGCCACACACACACACACACATATTTAAGTTCACATAAAAAATTCTATTGATTTTTTAACATATCATACAAACCAAAATTCCTTGTTGTTGGCCTTCCACTTGTGAAACCATACCAACATCAGAGATATAGATCCTCTGGCCAAATATAATATTTGTGTAGAATCCAAAAAAAATTAAAGACATGATATTCCAGTGTTACTTTAAAATTACCAATCCTATGCCTATTGTTATCTATCATATTACAAAAAAAACACTACTATGGTACCCAACTTGAAGGGGCCAAGGGTCCCACCAAGGAGGCCAGAGGATTTTCCATTTGATCTTCATTGACCCCTTCTTGATGGCGATGATATGTTGGGGGAGGAGGTTGATTTTGGTGTGCTGGATGGATGTGGGAGAGGATCTCTCTAACCAACAAGTGGAGATCATCAAGCTAAAGTTGAACTATATTTTGTGCATCTTCCCTTGTTTGGATCATTTTCCCCATAAATGTTTTTATGTGCCAATATAATTCAACAATCCTCTAGTATCAAGTATCTCCGCCTCTCGTATGACCAACATCTGGGACCAAATGTATTGTGGTCTCAACTACTTCTGAGTTCGTAGTAATTTACCTTTCCAAGCTGTCTGTGTCCTCAATTTCATCCAAAGTTCTCTGGAAACAATGAAGAGTATTTGAATCATAATTTTTGTTCGCATTGTAGGCCTCTCGTTGTAATATGGACTCTAAATATCCCTCTTTGTGATGCCTTGAGGATGAAGTGCTAGAGGTTCCTAAAATACATCTATAGCCAGGAGGATAGTCGTGCCCAGGAGCCATGGTATCTCGGATGAGGGAGTAAAGAGAAGGGTGGTACATGATGTAGGGAGGGGTTAAACATGGCCACTCACTGTCCATGGAGGGGTACCTAAAGTCTTGAACCAAACTACCAAGTTGCATAGTAGGCATAAAAAATTCTCTAAGGGTCTAGTTCCTCATTTGGAGAGTGGATCTTGACATAGAGGTAGAAATCAAGGAGGTGAGAGTGAGTTTGGGTGTCGAGAAGACGTCTCATAACTCACATTTAGAGATACTCCCCCCCGACCCTATTGGATGCTCCTCAGAATCCACCCCCTATTCAAATACAAGTGGGATATCCTTTGTATGTTGACCTTGATTTCATCGACACAAAGTCCCTATATTAACTACTGATACAAGGTGTCGGTGCTGGTGTCTTGTCGCTGGGTGCTAGTTGTAGTTGAGGTAGTGATGGTCAAGTCCACTTAGCATTATTCCTTCTCCATTCAGCATAGCTGGAGGAGATAGTCATTTGAGCCCCCCCCTCCCCCTTGCATCTCGAGAGGATATCCCTACATTAAATGTTGTATTTTTCCACATGTAGAGGAGTATTATTGTCAAGTTGCCTTGTGATTAGAAAGAGACATGAGATTGTTGTCTCTATGACTTCCACCATCCAATCATGCCAGATCTCCTACTTGATAGTGCTAGCCGACACACACTGGAGGAGAGGCCCACTTATCGAGTTCTTTGTCTTGGGGAGTTGTTTCATTAATGTTCCACTTGTTCACCTCAGGGGAGGATATCCCTACCATGCACGTCCCAAGCACCCCATCTGGGGAAGGGTAATCCAGCCTTGTTGATGGGAGACTCGTTGATCCTATTAAGCTTCTCCCTACTTGAATGTCAGGGTAGGACACCTTCCTTTACTGTTGAAGATGAGTTCTAGCTAGGTTGCAAGATCGAAGGTGGGTAGAAAGGGTGTCTACTCCACCAACCTGACGATAATCCTCTTGCCTTGTTGGGTCCCTCCTTACTAGAGTTAGGTAACCACCCTGATTACCCTCCACACAACCTATACCTTCCTATGAAGAGGATTTTGTGTTGATGTTTCCCCTTTCTTCCTAGGAGAATGGAATCTCTCTTGTTTTCTTCCTGGCCTTGGTCTCCTAGGGAGGATGGTCCTACCTTGCTATTGTAGTAAACGTCGAGGAGAAACCCTCATCCTCTATGAGGTTCCATGGCTTGTCCCACCCATCTCCTATTGTCCTTAGGATTTCATTTGCAATTCATTCTTCCATATTATTGGAAGAGCGTCGAACATGATTGAGAATGGTCATAGGAAGGCTAGAGTTTGTTGAATGGTCTCCATACTGGATTTAATCTCCAACTTTTTGATATTTTCAGGATTGGGGGTCCATTTTGCAGACTCTTGAGCATGTTGATTATTATCTAGAAATCTCCTTCTGGGATGAGCTTGGTGTAACCCTGAGTTGAAGAAATATGAAGACCTTCCTATAGATCCTATATTTCGACCAAGTTATTGGTATTTATCCCCATATTTCCCCCATAATTTCTCAAAATGTTTCCTTGACTGTTTCGAAAGTCTCTTTTGTACCCTGCTGGTTCTGGGTTGCCTTTAGAGGCGTCATCAAATTTTATCTTAATGAACCTCTCTGGGGAAGGGTTCCACTGGGAATCTTATGTTGGTGAGGTGGAGACGGTGCTTTGGCTAAAGGTAGCAAGGCTGGATTTGAGTTTAAGGGCTTCAAATATAGAAAGCTAAAATGATCTATCTTTACAGTCCTCTTCCTTCTAGGGTTGGGCAAGAATGGTTTCCTAGATGAAAAAGATGATCTTGTTCCAGAGATTTGCCACAGGGAGGGCTTGAAGCTTGAATATACTAAGATTTCACTCTTTCTAGGCTTCCCAAGTAAGAAATCCATGTAATAGGTTCCAAGCCCTATTTAATATAGAATTATGAGTTATTGAGGAGGTCCACAGTTCTAAGATGGCTTGAATGGAGTGTCTGTTGTGGCTTGAGTGGCGAAAGAGAAGCTCCAAGAGGGTACAAAGGTATTCTGTATATTTACACATGTTGAATAGATGCTCCATAGTCTCCTCTTTCTCTGACAAACAAGACATCAGGAGGGACCCATGAACCCCATTTGTGAATATTTTCCTAGGTAAGAGCTTTGTTTATAGATATCAACCACAGGAAGGTTGAGACTTTCGACCAAAGTTTTTGGCTCCAAATCTTGTTCCAGATTTGAGCTTATGGGAGCTTAGTGTGCTTGGTTGCACTCTCATAAGATTCTTTGGTTGATAAGTTTCATGAAGTTGCAACGCCCCATGTATGGCAGTCCTGTTGTTCAGAGCATCAAATTCTCCTTTTTCCTAGGTCCTTCAGAAAACCTTCGAAGGTGTTATTTTCTAAAGCTCTAGACCATAGGTGATGGGGGAGCCATTTTCTCTAGTTGCTAGGGTTTGTTTATTTTTTCCAATAGTGAGCCACCATGGTCTTGTTCTATTATGTCATTTCAGTTTACAGGCTAAGAAGAGAAGGTTGGTCTCTCAATTAGGGGATTTTTTTCCAAGCGTCCTCTAGAAAAGAGATTCCTTTCCATTTTTTATTTCCCAAAAGAAATTTTCTTAGATTAAGTGATGGTTTTTCCAGGATAAGTTCCAGATGCTAGAACCCATTGGGGCATGGTTCATTATGATAATATGAATAACTTGATGCTTTTGGGTGTATTGGGTTTTTTAGAACTCAACCAATTGAATCTGTGGTTTGGTTAGTCAATGCTACCATATCTTTTATCCAAGGGTTTTGATGCAGGTGGATATTGGTGGCCACCCACTTATTCCAACTAGCTCCTCGTGTTCGTTTTTTTCAGCACGTCCTTCTGTACTTCTTTATAATTGTGAGTTATACACTTTTGGGGTTGTCTGAAGCCCCAAACATTTTTCAGGTGGATACGGGTGGCTTGTCGCCTAATCCAACTGGATTTTTTTGTATTTTTTCATGTCAACACATCTTGTTGTACTTTCAGGGTTTTTTTGGGGCCCTAAACATTGTTTTTTTTGGCTCGCCACAGTCAGACTGTAAACAAAGTCACAGTCTAATGGAGGAATGTGTATCTCTCTGAAATAAATTTCCAACGGGCTATCATGCACCTAAAATGAAGGTCGTATGCAAAATTTATGACCCTAGGAAGTTGAGGTACCAAATTAAACCAACTTACCCATAGGGCCCACATGAATTTTGGCGTTTCACCTTCTAGGGTTAGGTTTTTGGATGTCTAGGGTTTTGAATTCATGAGTAATATGAAAAGGGCCTCTGGAGCCTCATTGTAATCCATTATGTTTATACGGATGCGCTTAGCATCCACATCTCTTCTTAGAGATAGATACCACCATTCGAGCAAGTTTCAGTTCTATAGTTTTACAGTTAACCTATTTCATTATTTAATAGAAGATATTGTTCACTGGATATTTGTGTTATTCTTCCTATCTTTGTGTTTATTGTATTCAATCTATTAATCCGTTCATTATGATCCTAAATCTGGATCAAAGGTATTAGAGCGGCCTGCCCTTCATTTATTTTTCTTCATGCATGTCCCCAACAAGGTCTAGGTACAAGAAGTTGGGACTCGAAACAATCGATCCATTACCATATCGTCCATGCCGAGCCCAACAACAACCCATGGGAGATGAAAATAAATATGCTGGAGCAGGAGATCCTATTAAAATGTTTCTTGAGGAATCCCTCACGCGACAAAGGAATGAAATGATGGACAAATTCACGCAGATCCTTCGACGGTTTCCCATGGGAGAAGCATCTTCATCAAGCGACCATGAAACCCTCTTCAAGGTACATGTAAATTTTGATATTTTGTTATTTGAAGGACTAATAGATGCATATGTTGTAGATAAATGGTTGAATCTTCTCAAAGGATATTTTTCGGTCCACAAAGTTTTCGATAGGGAAAAGATTAGTTTTTCACTCCTCAAGGTTGTTCCCCATGTTAAATACTGGTGGGATACTTACTCTGAGCAAAGGGCTATGGAGGAAACTGCAATTTTTGTGGTGGACTCTACATGGGATTCCTTTCGGGATACCATTAAAGAACAATACTACCATGTTGGAAGCTACAAGGACCAGTACACCAGATGTACCACCCTACGTCAAGAAAGGGACTAGACAATACTAGACTTCACCAATATTTTCCATACCCTATGCACCAAATTGGGTATCAAAGATTCTAAGCATGATTTGGTGCTCAAATACTGCGGTTGTTTGCATAGATAAATTCAAACAGAAATGGAGTTCCTGTACATCGCCTCATTGGGCACAAATTATAGATATGCTGTCAAGATCGAGCATAAATTTAAGAAGAAACGATGATATTTTGGATCTGCAAACCCCTCACAGCTAAAGCAGGGAAAAGGAAACCCCAACCCACATAGAAAGGGACCAATTCAATATGGCCACCCTCAGGAAAATCCATCCAAGCCGTAACACAAGAAGGGAAATGAGAAGACAAAGAAGGACACAGGAAAATGGTGCGAGTACCATAAAATTCCTTGGCACAACACCGAGGAATGTCGCTCCAAGCAGCCCTTGTTTCTGAGCTGAAGGCTTCCGAGTCAGAGGTCGATTTTGATTCCAAGTCAAATCCTGAAGGAGGGAAGCAAATTATCGATGTTGAACCCCGTGCCACGATTGCTACCACCAAATTTCAGCTACGCAAACTAGAAGAACCAGAGGAAGAGGAACACCTATTTCAATCAAATATGTGGGTCAAGGGGGCTACGATTCATTTCATTGTCTACAATGATAGTTAGAATAACTTGATTTCATCAGAGGTCGTCAAGAGGCTAGACCTGCAAATGACACCACACCCACAACCCTACACCATCGATTGGCTTTGTCAAGGAAGAGATCTTTGTGTCAGCCAACAATGTCGTCTTCCATATGGCATCAAGCCTTTCAAAGATGAGGTACTATGTGATATTGCTACCCTTGAAGTTTGTGATGTTCTTTTAGGACAACCATAATTTTGGAAGCATCATGTTGTGTATGAGTCTAGACCCCACAATGCTATTATTACTTTGGGTAGACAATTGTACAGGATCCTAGAGGTGGCACCACCTACTGTTATTTCTTTAATCTCTGCTAAGCAATGCGGTAAGGTCATTTCACATACCATGAAGTTTTTCTTCTTTGTGGTCCATTCTCACAGTAAGCAGAAGGTTTCCACCACATCCATGGCCTCTACACAACACCTCTATTTTCAGAAAAAGCAAGTGGATGGGATCATGGAAGAATACAAAGACATCTTTGCCTCACCTACAGGGGTACCAACACACTTCCAAGTCAAGCATCCAATTGATCTGACCCCCGGTGCACCTCTACCTAATGGTCCAATCTATTGGTTCTCATTGATGGATAATGACGAAATCAGGCATCAGATCCAAGAGCTTCTTAAAAAGGGGTACATCAGACCCATATCCTCCCCTTGCGAAAGCCCGATTATACTGGTGCAGAAGAAGGACGGGACTTGGAAACTCTACATTGATTATAGAGCCTTAAACAAAATAACAGTCAGGAACCACTACCCCATTCCCAGGATTGATGACCTTCTTGAGTAACTCAAGGGGGTAATTTTATTCAACAAGATTGAATTGAAGTCTGTCTACCACCAGGTTCCCATTGAACCAACTGATGTCTGGAAGACACCTTCAAGTCTAAAGAAGGTCTCTATGAATGTCTAGTCATGCCCTTTGGCTTAACAAATGCACCAACCACTTTCATGAGGTTGATGGATGATGTATTGAGAACCTTCACCAACTCCTTTGTGGTAGTATATTTGGATGACATCCTCATATTCAACAGAATGTGGGAGGAGAACATGTGGCATATTCAACATGTTTTGAGCACTCTGTAGCAACACAAGCTTTATGCCAACTTGGAAAAATGCTCTTTTGGAATGAACAGGGTCCAATACCTGGGCTACATTGTTGATGAGCATGGGGTACATGTTGATCCAGATAATATCCAATTCATACGTGACTGGCCAGACCCGACCACACTGACCAAGATTCAGAGCTTCTTGGGACTAGCCAATTTCTACCGATCGTTCATGTTGGGATTCTCCCATATTGCATGAGCTCTCATCTAGGTGACCAAGTGCAGTGGTAGGGACAAGTTCATGTGGGGGAAGGAGAAGCAACACGAATTTGATGATCTGAAACATCGCTTGTTCTCAACTCCAATACTCTCCTTTCCTGACTTGAAAGAACCATTCGAGATTGAGACTAATGTGTTTGACTATGTTGTGGGTGCAGTTCTAACTTAGCACATGCATCATGTGCCATACCATAGTGAGACACTTTACGATATTGTCTGTAAATACCCCACCTATGAAAAGGAAATGTATTCCATTGTACAATCCTATCGTCAATGGAAAAATTACATTCTCAGGAAAGAGACGATCATACACACTGATAACAAGCCTCTACTGTTCATACAGACACAGGAGAAATTGCAGAATGACCACCATTAGAAGTGGCCCACCTACATGCATCAGTTCCATCTCAACATCAAGTATAAGACAAGTATCTCCAATCGTGTTGTTGACTGCCTCAGTCTACCTCCTGTGGCTGCACACACCACTGTGCTCTAGTCCTATGGACATGAAGAATCAGAGTGGCCCCAACTTTATCACCAATATCTAGACTTCGCCACCACATATCAACTCTTGGGTACAGGCGCCACTGTCACTAATTTTCACATTCAAGACGAACTCTTATGCCACCTAGGACATCCCTTTGTTCCTACAAGTGAGCGTGCAAAGATGATTTGGGAATCCCACTATAGTTGGGTGGCAAGACATTTTGGCGTAGAGAAAACTATGGTCGTTCTTCAGAAACATTTTTATTAGCCAAAACTTTGACAGGACGTCAGTAAGTATATCACATCTTGCACTGCATGTGCCATTTCCAATCCATCCATCAAGAGGCAAGGATTATACACCACTCTTCCTATTTTTGAGAAGCCGTGAGAATCCGTCTCAATGGATTACATGTCTGGTTTGTCGTCCACCAAGAACGAAAATGACTACGTGTTTGTGGTCCTTGATCGGTTTTCAAAGATGCCCATCCTCACAGTTTTTAAGAAGAATGTCACAGTGCCATATACTGCCAAGATCTTCTTCGAACTATTTTGGGTCCACTTTGGGATACCACAGAACATCATCTCTGACCGAGACAACAGGTTTCTCAACACCTTTTGGTTGAGTCTCTGGTCTCTCTTGGACACCAAGCTCACAAAATCCACTGCTTTCTACCCCCAAACCAATGGCCAAACCGAGGTCATCAATTAGATGATTGTGCACATCCTGCGCATGTACAATTCTAAGCATCCATGTACATGGGACGAGATTCTCCCATATGTCCAACACAACTACAACAAGTCTCTCCATAGTTCCACCGACCATATCCCATTTCAGGTGGGTCTCGGATTCCAACCTTTGGGACCCATTGATGTTGCACTTTCTCTTGTCACCGCACATACAAACTCTTCCCCTGATCAGTCTGCGGTCGGCAAAGACATCAGATTCATTGAGCAGATTCAACACAATTTCCAACAAGTCCAGGAGATTTTGTAGAAATCCAGTGCTAAGTACAAGCAATGCCACGATCAACATAGTGTACCACACCAGTTTCAGGTTGATGACAAATTATGGTTACATTTGCAGAAGGAGTGTCTCACTAGGCCCCATAGGAATATTAGCCCACTTCGTTATGGGATTTACACTATCACCAAGGTTGTGGGTAGCAATTATTTTGAGCTCAACACTCCACCATTCCTTGGTCTGCATCCAGTATTCAATGTGGACCTCCTTAGGCCATATTTTCCACCGTTATTGGACACCTCTGATATCTCTAAACAACTGACACCAACAGAGCTCAACCCTGACTGCATGGAACAAGCATCCACTGATCAGATCGTGGACACACAGGTCAAGGGCACTCGCCGACGGTAGATCCAACTTTATTGGGCTCTCAAGGTAGGGAAACTCCTACACCAAGGAAAGTGGCTCACCCGGGGCCAAATCTAGCAGAAGTTTCCTCACCTAATGGGGGAACTCAATGCAATGGAGACCATTGCTTCCTAAAGGGGGAGGATTAATCCAGGTGGATATTGGCGGTCACCCACCTATTCCAATTGGCTCCTTGTGTTTGTTTTTGTTTAGCACGTCCTTCTCTACTGCCTTATAATTGTGATTTCTACACTTTTGGGGCTATCTGAAGCCCCATACATTCTCCAGGTGGATACGTGTGGCCTCTCGCCTAATCCAACTCGCTTATTTTGTATGTTTTCATGTCAACACATCTTGTTTTACTTTTAGGGTTTTTTTTGGGACCCCAAATATTGTATTTTTGGCTCTCCATATTCAGACTGTAGTCTAAGTCATAGTCTAACAAAAGAATGTGTAGTTCTATGAAATAGCTTTCCAACGGGATATCACGTGCCTAAAATGAAGGTTGTATGCAAAAGTTATGACCCTAGGAAGTTAAGGTACCAATTTACACCAACTTACCCATAGGGACCACATGACTTTTGGCATTTCACCTTCTAGGCTTAGGTTTTTGGATGTCTAGGGTTTTGGCATTCATGAGAAATATGAAAAGGGCCTCTGGATCCTCATTGTAATCCATTTTTCTCAGACAGATGCATGTAGCAGCCACATCTCTTCTCAGAGATAGCTACCACCATTCAAGTAAGTTTGAGTTCTGCAGTTTTACAGTTTCAACTTATTTCATTATTTAAAACAAGATATTGTTCACTGGATATTTGTGTTATTCTTCCTATCTCCATGTTTATTGTATTCAGTCTGTTAATCAGTTCGTGCCACTCCTAAATCCAGATCAGTTTTTGCTAAGAATTTATGGGCCCCTCAGACCGAGACCTCCTTTTGATTTGGGAAGACAGACAATTTCCCATGCCACTAAAGCCCATTTATTTTGGTTCTTAAAACTCCCCCACAAGAAATTTATATGAATATTTCATATGGATTTTAGGATATATTTTGGGGCTACTATGATTGAGATATGGTAGATAGGAATCACTTGGAGGACTGACTTGATGAGAATGATTCTTCTTGCTATGTTAAGAGAGAGGAAGGACAAATTATCCAATTTTATTTCCATGCTTTCGAGAAGGTCTTCTTAGACTTTATTCTTTAGAGGGTTCTCAGTTAGGGGGACTCCCAGATATTTTGAAGGAAGCTTGTTGCATTGAAAACCTAAGATTCCTATTAAGTTATGATGTTTTGGCTGGAGAGTGTTAAAGAATAAGAGTTGGGAAGTTTCCTCATTGATTTCCATCCCTAACACTTTTGATAAGTAGTGGAGAACTTGCTTTATTGTAAGGGATTCTTTCAAAGTTGGAGAATCCATTAACATTGTGTCATCCACAAATTTTTGGTGCRTGGTTGGAGTTCCTTMTCCATGAAGAGAGATTCCCTTCCAACTCCCTTGCACCACTTATGCCTTTATATCCCTTCCTAAACATCCTTCCATCATAATGAAGAGGAAGGTTGAGAGGGGGTCTCCATGTCGAATGCGTTTGTTTGGGAGCRRGATCCATTAACCAAGATAGAMAAGAAGATCSTAGTAATCAAATATTTTATTCATATAATTCAATTCTCACTAAATACAAAGGAGGYTAGGATGTCAAATATATAAGTCCAGTTCAATCTATCATAAACTTTTGAAATGTATAGTTTAATAATCATTCYTGGTTTCTTGGAGGTATGAAGGGAGTGGATYAGGTCACGAGTTAGAATTATGTTGTCTAGGATTTGTCTTCCTTATACAAAAATTGTCTTCTCTAGGGATATTAGAGTGGGGAGGAGAGGTTTTAGTCTATTTGTAATTATTTTGGAAATGAGATTATAGATAACATTGCAGAGTGATAACGAGTGAAATTTGCTATGGTTTTCTACCTTATATTCTTTAGGAATGAGGGTGCAAAAGTAGCATTGAAGGCTGGGAGGAATTTTTTTAATTTTCGGGAGTCTTCCACCACTTCCAAGACTTAATTCTCTATTACCAGCCAACAAACTTGATATAATTCCACTATGAATCCATCGGATCAAGTTGATTTTCCGTTAGGCATCTCCCATATCACTTCCTACACCTCTTCCATAGTAATTTTCCTCATCGGGGCTTCATTATGATCTTCGTTGAGCATTTTTGAAATATGCTTGGTTATCTTTATGATTTCTTCCTTTCTATTTGACCGAGGTTCTTTCATTAGAGTTTTGTAATATTGAAGCAATTATGATTGAATGTCCTAGTGATTTCCAACTTTGTTACCTTAGTTGTCTCTTAGAGTGATGATTCTATTCTAATGTCTTTGTTGGATCATCAAGTTGTGGAAGACTCTTGATTTTTGTCTCCAAAGAATTTCTTCTTTCTTTTCTCTGGTTTCTATTTGGACCATGAGAGAGGCATCCTCCTCTACTAGCTCATGGGTGAAGCCTGAGGTAATCAACAATTGTCGAGTTTGTTTCATTCTTTCTTGAAGTTGTTTTATGGCTTTAAAGATATTGCCAAATTCTGTTTTATTCCATGAATTTATTTGTTTTTTCATATTCTTTAGGTACTGCTGGAATATAAAAATTAGGGATCCTGAATTGATTGTCATTGTCTTCCACCAAGAGGGAAAGTTATATTGGAAAGAAGGATCTATCAACCATAAGGATTCAAAGTGAAAGGGACAATTGTTTAGGCTATCTTGAATGTCAATGTGGAGGTGGATGGGCTAGTGGTCCGAGCCATGATAAGGTAGGGTGGTAGATTTGATTGCATAATTTCTTAGAATAAGGGATATAGATATGAGAAATAGGTCTAGACGGGACGCTATTTGGTGTTGGCCTACATGGTGGTTAGTCCAAGTGAATATTCCATTAGTGGTTTCCCAATTGACTAGGCGAAGGTCACTAGTGGTTTCTTTGAATTTCAATGAGTCTTGGTCTAGAGGATTGAGCCCTCCATTTTTTTTTGAGAGTGACATTATGATATTTAGGTCTCCCCCTAGGATCCAGGGTTGTGCTTTAATGAGGGGGAAAATGAGATAGAGGGACTGTAGAAAGGATAATTTTTCTTACGGGGTTTGAGGCCCGTAGACATTGCTGATATATCTCATTTTCTCAGATACTATGGGTCAAAATTTGGCTGAGATTGTATGGAGGGTTATGGAAAAAATGAGATAATAATATTTCATTGGGGTTCCATAGGATGGATATTCCTCCAAATTCCCCTTCAACGTCTACTGCTATAGCATTGTAGCCTCTCCAACACTTGGTAGCCAATTTTTCCATGGTTATGGAGTTACATTTAGTTTCTTGTATCATAATTACAGATGGTTTTTCATTGTCGATCAAGGTCTTCAAACATCTCTATTTTATTGTCTTGTTAATGCCCCTTATGTTCCATGATATGATTTTCATTGGGAAGGATGGGGGTGGGATGAGAATTTCTTCGCCATACTCTTAATTCTTCCTGAATTTAGAAGAAGTTCTCCTAATTCTTGTAATAACTGTTTGTTCTAGGGCCGTCCTATTTTCTTATCATCTTTTGGAACCTTAATCATTTCTTTACTTGTTGATTTCTTGATTCCCAAATAAGAATATACAAAGTGCTTACTTTTTTGAGTGGCTATCTCTTTTTCCTTGTTTCTTGATTTTATTAACGCGCTTTGCAATAGTTTGATTTGTTGGTCTGGTATTGAGTGTTCATCTTTACTTTCACATGAAACCTCTATGCCTTGCAGGTCAAGGTCCTCAAGGTCCATGTCTTCTAGATATTCCAGCTTCTTCTTTAGGGATTTGTTGGATCCATGGAAGTATCTTGGTCGTGTGGAAGGGGGTTCAAGATTGGGATACTAGGTACTTGTGTAGCTGATGGGTTCTTTCCTTGACTTAGGGAAGATTTTGGTTGAGTCTCAATAGAGGAAATAAGTATAATGGTTTCTTTCTCTAGGATAGTAGCTAGTGATTCAAAGTTATTTCTTGTGTGAGGGCCTTTTAGTTTGGGATGGCTGGGAACTTTCTTTGGGCCTTTCATTTTATTGGAACTTTTTCAAATCCTGTTGTTGGTTGTGGAGCCTGATTATCTTCCTGATCCATAGGTTTGTTTTAGCCATGTTTGGATCCCATTTCTTGATGGTGGGGTGTGGGGGAGGATTCCCATCCCCACTATTGTCATTAGGGGGGTCTAGGGGGGATTTGAGGGAAGCGACCTTGAAGTGAAATTTTAGGAAAATTTTCCTTGTAAAATATTTTAATTTCGTAGTCAATATGGGCCATTCATTATAAGGTCACAGATCTTACGAGATAAGTTATGTTAGGGTTTTTTTCCCTAGAAGGCAACCCTCTTTTCATTAGGTAATTGTATTGCGGTTGTGTATGTGTGTCAATATTGAATTATGAGAGAGGAGACTGTGAGAAAATGAAGAGGAAGTTGCAATGATTGAGCTGTAGGTTGTATCCCTTCATTTTGTTGGATAATAAAAAGGAAGGACCTACCAATTTATCTATTGGATATATTCCACACTGAGTGAACCATGTATATCTATGTCTTTATTGTATTTTTTATATTTTGTGTTTTATTTACACATTTATTTTATTTTATTGCTCTGTGATCCTGGTTTTCTAACAACTTGTATCAGAGCGAAAGGAAAATTGTAGGAAAAGAGGGTTCTTGGTTCAAGTGGGAGCAATGGAAGAAGATGGAAAGTTTAGGGTCGAGAAATTTAACGACCAAAACTACGAATTATGGGAGATGTAAATGGAAGATTATTTATATCAGAAGGATATATTCCTACCATTGGGCGGAATAGAAAAGAAACCGATAGCGTCAAAAAAGAACTAGGAACAAAACGGTTGACCCTGGTAGCGTCAATGGCTTTCAATATTTCAAAAGAAAAGACAACGAAGGATATGATGGATTCATTGGCTAAACTGTATGAAAAACCCTCGGTGTCTAATAACGTATTTCTAATGAAGAAATTATTTAATATGAAGATGTCAGAAGGTGGGTCTGTTGTTGATCATTTAAATGAATTTAATACGATTACTAATCATCCAAGTTATGTAAAAGTGGACTTTGATGATGAGGTTAGGGCTCTTTTAATCATGTTCTCATTGCCAGAAAGATGGAATGGCTTGGTCAATATTGTAATTAATTTTGTATCTGGTTCAAACACTTTGAAATTTGATGATGTTGTTGGTGTTATCCTTAGCGAGGAAATGCGATGGAAAAGCACAAGTGAGACATCAGGTAATTCATTGACCATGGAGAATAGAGGCAGACAAAAGGATAGATGAAAGGGCTTAGGGAACCGTCGGAATTCTAAGAATGGAAGATCCAAATCCATACTAGGAAAAATAGAGTGTTGGAATTTTGGGAAGAAAGGACATCTAAATAAACACTGTAGAGTTCCAAAGAAATAAAGAGATGGACAACAGGAGAAAAATAAGGAAGCAAATGTAACAGGTGATGTGTTACAAGATGCTTTGATTATTTTTGTAGATAATATTTCTCAGTCTTGGGTAGTGGATTCAAGGGCCTCATTTCATGCCACACCCCATATGAAACATTTTCAAGATTTTGTTCAAGGTAATTTTGGACAGGTTCATTTGGGTGATGATGCACCACGCAAAATTGTTGGAATGAGAAATGTACAAGTAAAGAAAAAGAATGGAAACCAATGGTTGTTGAAAGAGGAAAGACATGTTCCATATCTAAGAAAAAATATAATTTCAATAGGGAAGTTGGAAAGTGAAGGTTGTATATCTACATTTATAGATAAGGTGTGAAAGGTCACCAAAGGATCACTGGTGATAGAAAAAGGAGAGAAGGTTAATACATTGTATTTATGTACTGGTAATATTGACTCTTATATCTCTTTAACTTCTACAGGAGTGGATTCAACACTGTGGAATCATAGGATTGGACACATGAGTGAGAAGGGGATTCAAATACTTCAAAAAATAATTTTTTTGCCAGATCTTAAACAAGTTGATTTGTATTTATGTGAGCATTGTGTTTATGGAAAACAAAAGATATTCAAATTTATCAAAGCCAGAAAGGAAAATAAGAGTGAAAGGTTAGATCTTGTGCTTGCATATGTATGGGGACCAAATCATGTATCAACTCTTGGTGGCTCTCATTATTATGTTACTTTTATTGATGATGCAACAAGAAAAACTTGGGTTTATTGCATTCAACAAAAATATGATGTTCTTGACACTTTTAAGGAAAGCTTTGGTTGAGAATGAGATAGGAAAAAGGTTGAAGTGTCTCAAATTATAAAATGGAGGGAAATATTGCAGCAAGGAGTTTTATGACTATTGTTCATACCATGGGATTCGTAGAGAGAAGAGAGTTCCAAGAACACCACAAGAAATTGGTGTGTCATAAAATATGAACACGACAATCATGGAGCATGCAAGGAGTATGAGATTGCATGTAAGGTTTCCCTTACGGTTTTGGGCATATGTTGTAGATATTGTTGTTTACTTAATAAAATGAGGAACTTCAAGTTATTTGGATGGAAAAATTCCAGAGGAGTCATGGATAGGTAAAAAGTTAAACTATTCATTTCTGAAGACTTTTGGTTGTGAGGCATTTTTCCATATTGATAAAAAAAAATAGAACAAAGCTTGAAGAAAAATCCAAGAAGTGTACCTTTATTGGATATGGTGTTAATGATTTTGGTTATCACTTGTGGGATTATGAAAATTACAAAATCATTAGGAGTAGAGATGTCATATTCAATGAGAAGGTCATGTACAAAGATCAATTGCAAGGAAAGAAACAAGAGAAATAAAAACCAGAATACACAATGCTTGATGAGATCACTGAAAAAGAAACACCAAAGGTACCAGAAAATAAAAATGTACAACAACAGGAGAAACAAGTACTTAAAACTCCTGCAAGTGTTGCTAGAAGATATACTAGGTTAAGTAAACCCCCTGAATGATGCTCTCCTTCATTGTATTATTTATTGTTGATTGATTCTAGTGAACCAGAAAGTTATGAAGAGGCAATGCAGGTAGACACTAAAAATAAGTGGGAGAAAGGCATGAAAGAGGAAATGGACTCCTTGGTAAATAACCAGAATTCAGACATGGTCCAGTTTCCTGTAGGAAAAAGTGCATTGCAGAATAAATGGGTTTACAGGTTGAAGGAAGAAGATGGAGGAAAAACTTGGTACAAGGCGAGACTTGTTGTAAAGGGGTTTGCACAAAAGAAAGGTATAGATTTTGATAAAA